>BGPR01009657.1:24039-56377 GCA_013235015.1 Araneus ventricosus
AAATTCCGTTTTTGGTTTTTCCGTTTTTGCTTTTACCGTTTTCGAATTCTCCGTTTTTTCACAGAAATTCCGTTTTTGGTTTTTACGTGTTTTCAAGGAAATTCTGTTTCTGATTTTTCTGTGTTTTAACAGAAATTCTTTTTTTTAAGGTCCCCTTTAGTGTCGAAAGATGCGATTTTTGAGACAAATAGTTAAGAACGTCCAGGGCTCTTATCAATTGCAAAGCAAATTAAAAATTTTTTACGAGATTATTATGATCTATTGTTTACATAAATGACAATTTTCAGTAGAAAGTACATATTAAAAAAAATCTTTTTTAACGACTGTTTTAAATTTTAGAATGACTTGCACATCACAGGATTTTACAATACCTACTTATTCCCTTTTTTGCAAAATTTTAAAATGCTACAAAAGTGAAATGACTAACTCTGAAGAAAATATGCATAATTTCTGTAATTTTTGTTCCTAAACCGGAAATATATTTTTCAATGCCGTTATTTTATTTTTTTAAGTGCACATAAATTTTATTATTTAAACCGAAGTTATAATTTTATGACATTTTAAAGAAGGCAATATGGACACCAAATATTTAAAATTTCAAAGTTTTTCATTAGAAGGTTTCAAACAGTCATGTACACAATATTCGAAAAATTTAAATGAGTGCTGAAGGTAGTATTTGTGTTTCATTTCGAGTTAACGAGTCCGGGACATGATCAACCCTTTCTCGCAAAATCCACACTTTTCCACTCTTTAAGGGGTATGTGACCCTCTTAATTTACTGTTCTTTTTCCCCCTGAGTATCTATGGAAGTGCCATTATTCTATTTCTTCTATTATTTTATTTTCCTTGATACTTTCAGCAACGCCCTATTGAACTCAATTTCTTTAATTTTCATTTTTACTGAATTTACTCAGCATATGCTTCAGTTTTTATCACCAATAAAATTCATATTCAATAGAATACTATGAAATGACGCAACTAAAAATCGAGAGTCGGAATAACTAGTAATAACATGAATAAATTGAGAAATACCAATTCAATTGATTTTATGCAATCTTCTTTCTCTTAAGCACATTAGAGGGAAAAAAATGCTTTTGAATTTTAAGGAATGAAAGCAAGCGTATAACACTGGAAGGAGAGGGGAATAATTGATTTTTTAAAAACAGTTCATGAGTTTGAGATTAAATTATTAAAATGCTTCCATTTTAAATACACAAAATATTCAACATTTTCCTGGTTAATACTATGATGTGTCTCTAATGTTTATGCCACTTATTCTTAATGAATGATTGTTTCTATTTATTTTGGAATGTGCAATTGCAATAAAACTTTCCATGTGCACACAATGTCAGTTACCTATAAATACTTCAATGTGCTTTCCTTAAATCTTTTTTTTTGCAGGTATTTAACTCTTCCCTAATTTTAACAAAATTTTCCTATTAAATTCAGAAAATACTTTTTAAAATTTTTGCATTTTCACAAAAATTTTCTATATCTTTTCATTTTTGAATAATTCAACTTCATATCCTTTAACATAAGTTCACATTTAGTATATGTAATATTATTTATATCACCACAATTTTAGGGTCCAAATAAACAGCTAAATTTTCTTTTAAATTTCATCAACAATTCTCATGTCACTGAAAATTATACTTGTTTGAAAAAATTAAACTTTGTTTGGATTTCATACCCAAATAAAGCAACTGGTATTTAACTTCCCTATTTTTAACAAAATTTTCATATTTAATTCAGGAAATACTTTTTAAAATTTTTACATTTTCACAAAATTTTCTTCAAATATACATTTTTTTTATAATCCAACTTAGTGTTGTTAACATAAGTTCATATTCAATAAATGCAATATTAAGGTCACTACAATTCTAGCACCCAAATAACCCAATTTTCAGTTATTGTTAAAAAAAAACCATCTTAAAATGAAAATTCTTATTTTTTTAATATTATAAAAAAGCTTTAGATTTCCAAAGAATATCACAAATTTCTCAAGTAGAAATTATGGAGCTAGATCCTTATACAAGTTTTATTATTTTTTTAACAAATTAAGTTTTAAATAGATGAAGAAGTGATGAATGGAAGGCTATGTTTTCTATCTTCCTGAAGAGAATTCTTCTTGCTCAGTTATTCAAAGACGGTGTATGGTTGTTTTATATCTAATGACACAATAGGTATTATTCTTAATATGAAAGGAAAAAATTGTCTAAGTCTGGCTTCAAGTGGAAATATTGTTCCAAATATGTATCAACGCAAAAAACGCAGGTCATCAAATACTGCTAGGGGGAGATATTTAATGTTAAAACAAAATTCTCCAAGTCAAAGGTATATTGAAAAATCATTACAATGCTCAGTGTCAACTGTAAACACAATTATTAACACTGATTTAAATTATAAAAATAAAATTCTCATCTTCTTTCTCCATGTTGTATCGCTGAACCCAGAATAGGCTGTAGAATTCTTTTTGAAAAGAATCAGGAGAAAAAAAAACATTTTAGCAATAGATGAAATACAGGTTTACTTAAATGAATGCAAGAAAAAAAAAGAGATCAATTTGTTATCATCAAGAGGAGAAAAAATACATTAAAACATTGTTCAAAGAATCTAAAGAAGTTTTTCTAAGTAATTTTTGATTGTGGTAGGTTTTTCATATGATGGAAAATTAAAAGCAAAGAGAGTGCTACAATTCCATTAATCAGTAGAATTGCATCAAGACAAAGCAAGCAGCCCTTTGTAGACATTAGAAAGCTGTCGAAGAGGAGATAAAATATTTCTTTCGATACTACAAAAAGCATTATTGTCATGACAATTATGATGTAGAAAGATTGTTAAGTATAAGGATTATCCAACTGAATATTTAAAATAACAAAAAATTATGAAAAAAAGGCCATGAAAGATGTGCGAACAACCTGAAGACTTAGCACTCGGCGAACTCTCAGTTCTCTGCCTCACACTCAGCTAGTTTCATTGAGTCATAGCGGATAAAAAGCAACTGTGATGTGTGTGCCAAATTTACGACTAAAATAAACCAATGACTACTTCTATAGAACCATTATGACATACTTATAGAATAATTTTACAAACTACAAGTAAAATGTTACCATATAACAATTTATAATCAATACATTGAACACTGATGTATACGGTGCAAAATGTTTGATACAGTTCAAATTCTTTAAGAGGGTAAGTCTTTCATAACAAGTTTGATTCAATTATGGAAACAGAATCAAAATTAAAAAGGATGTATAGAACCATCACAACATACTTATCGAAAAATACAGTTTTAATATTCTTTCATACAGTTCAAATTCTTTAAGAGGGCAATTCCTTCATAACAAGTTTGATAAATATCAATTATGGAAGCACAATCAAAATTAAATAGTATGTAGCAAAATTTAAAGCATTTTACTAATACATTGAAAATCAATTCATCAATAATTGTGTATCTTAATAATGAAATGAAATTGCCATTTATCATTTATATTTGACTACAATTAAAATATATATAAAATACATTGAACTAAAGAAAATATAATATATATATATATATAAATGATGGCTATATATATTTTTAGATTTTATTGCAATTTTTTTTATTTTTTTTTTTTAAAATTACTTTGTTTTTTGGAAATAATTTTTGATTTGTTGTACAGCATTGTTCTGGCATATGAATTTATTTTCAATTCCCAAAGTTCAGTTGAATGTTCACTGCAAGTCAAAAAAGAATTTTCAATTTCCCTCAAATTTGCTATTAATCTTTTCAAAATTCCCCTTTGATGACTTGTGTTTGAAAAAATATAGTTGAAAATTTCACCGGATTTACAAATACAATTTACAAAGAGTTGCGAAGGATATTGTAATCCGGTTTTTGAGTTAGCAAACTCTTTAAATGACAAAAGAATATTAGTGACAGTTACTGCGTTGCTGGCATTATTTGATTTGCAGAATTCACAGTAGATTTTCTGAAGAGATTTTGTTGAAATGTAGCCTGCCACATAAGTGGCACTGTTGAGCTCTAAATAATCCCAATTTCCCTGTGCTTCTGGGCAATCCATGATGGTTCATCAAAAACAAGATCTAGGCAATCTTCATCTGTTTGCGGGATGATTTGGGTGGATTCAAGAATGATGTCACCATCTGGCTCATAGTTAGCATTTCCATACATAGCAAACATCAATTCAGCTAATAACATCCGTGTCCTGTGGAGTAGGATGTAGTAAGTCCACTGGAGTAGGATGGTCATTCGCCTCACTTAAAGAGAAAATATCAATTAAACACAAGGAATTAGTAAACATTTTTAAGTTTCTATGTATTTTTTATAGTAATCAGCAAATTATTTTACACAATTTACTTATTTTTCATTTAAGACAGCCTTAAAAGATTTCTTAAATGTTAAAAATATTGTTAAATTTTAGAATAAATTGAACCTTCCAAATTTGTGTTAATAATCAAATAATTTGAAATTTGACATTGAATTTTTTAAAGAATACCTAAAGAAATGACGAAAAAGTTGTGTTAAATAAGTTCAATAAAATAAAAGCAATTTATTAATTTACTCAGCTTTCTTTTACCAAACTCAAATTTTATAATTAAATAAATTAATTTCAAGCAATGGACAACATACCCGAGAAAAATAGCTTTCTAAGGCATCTTGGTTGAAGCAGCTGAAGAGGACAAGTTTCATTTTTTCAAACAATTCAGGTACCAGAAGAAGGAAAGCAGGCAGTGTGACTTGCCATTCTGTTATGCTGTGTTTATGCGGATCTATAAAACATAATGCGAGCATTAAAGAAATTTATTGACACGAGAACGAACTATGCATACATTAAGCCGAAGATTGAAAAATGAGTAAAATTCGTTCATACCTTTCTTCGTCTTTTGGGAAGCGAAAATATTTCAACTCCTGCGATTTTGCACGAGTGGCGTTGCAAAAAATACATCTGTCATAATTCCTGCTGAATTCTGTTTTCTCAGACCTAGAAGCAAGCTAGAAGAATCAAAGAAGACAACAAAAAAATTCCTTTGTAAGTTAACCAAAGTTAGAACCACGCCACGATCAAAACAAATGACTTCCCCAGCGCATTCTTTTTGCGCAACAGGACCAGGCGAAATAGGTTGTTTGGCGAAAGCGTCAATTGGGGAAAAACGAAAATGAATAGCATATTAAAGTTATACTCGTTTAAAATACACACATTTAAAGCAGATATCGACTTTATGCCTTATATATGTGTATTTTATGGTAATAACTTGCTGATATCTTTTGGCCTTGATGTTTTTAAATACATTTTAACAGAAAGTAATATATTTCGGATTCAAAATTGTGCGCGTTGTCGCCAATTCTAAACCGGTTAGACCAGTTACGGCAGCCATAAAGAGGGGAAAAACACGTTTTCGCCTGTCCGATTTCGTGGTTTACGGATAGTCTCCGTTTGTTACGGAAAAATAACGGTTTCGAGACATTATGGAAATTTTCCGTTAAAATCAGTAAATTTTCACCTGAATTTTCAGGTGGATTTTTTACAGTGTATCTTATTAACTCTGTTACACTTATAAGGAAATTTTCTTTATCGTTTTTAAAAGTATATAATTATTCAGTTGTTTTGTAAATTTTCATTGTATGGGCTAATTTTTTCATACTTTTAACATAGACTGCAATGACTTCATTATTGTATTCAGTCCAAATATTCTAGTTGTATAATAAAAAGAGTTGATAATTTGAAATGTCTGTTTTTCTACACATTACTTTCGACTCTGCTGCAAATCAAATTTGCCAAAATGGGTCAAGCATGTGCCCTTGGATGTGGATGAGATGTTTAACACTTTAGAGACCGAAATCAAATCCATTTTTATTTTTAATTATTTTTCATATTTCACCTTCTGATGTTTTTGTGTAATGTTATCAATCATTGAGACACGAAGAAATTTTTTTATGTATGATTTTTATGATTCTCCCATTTGGAAACATTGGTCACTTCTGAGTAAGCTCATTCTGTTATAACATTTGACTGCGAAATTGACTAATGGACTTTTTCGAATGACTAGTTAATTCTTTGTTAAGTGTGTCTGATGTCTTCCCATGCATCATATTTAAGGTTAGTATGTTACACAGTTCCTTCATCTTTCCCACAGAAACACAAGGGACTCTTGCTTAAGAGTCTATTTTTGTTACGTGGCCTCTCATGATCTGATTTAAGTAAAAATCACCTAACAATCTTTTTTCATCAACGTTTTCAGATAAGCTTTTGACTTGTATGCGATTACTTGAATGATCTCAAAAAATTTGCCAGTTTTGCCTAATATTTTATCTCATTTCAGGTTTCTTTTATTGTTTGGTCTTGCAAAAATAAAAATCGATTTATTGTTTTTAAGTGGTTTCCTTAGCAAAGTAATCGGCTCTATCATTTCCTTTGTTACCAGCATGGGGCTTGATTCACAAAAGCAGAACGTTACTGTTTGTGTCTTGCAAATTTTATTTTTTATTTCCAGAATAAGTTTCCTATTTTCTTCTAATGACTCTATTGAAATTAAGGCTGATCTAGAATCCGAAATAATATTGGCTTTAGCTTTTTGCTATCCTTTACAATACTTTGACTCAGTGGCGAATCCAGGATTTGGGGCTGGGGGGGGGGGTGAGGTCATAAAAATTTTGTGTCGTCGTGACGAATGTCAAACTTCAGGGTGTATATAAGCCAAAATACTTTAACTTTAGACTTTATTCATCTGATAATAGGAATCATAAAGGACACTATTATTCTTTCGATAATTTAATAAAAAACAGAATGAAATAACTATTCAAAAAAGGATTTCGACCGCGTCAACGCTACAAGTGCGAGTGGAATGACTACAAAAGTGGAAAAAGTTCCATCCTGTCAAGTTAAAAAAGCAATGCCGTCACAGTTTTCTTTATTGTTATTTTTTTAAAAAGTTAGATTAAGAAATAACAGTTGTAGTGATTTCAAACAAAATCAAGAATTATGTTTTAACTCTGGAGTGGAGGCAGCCCTACAGCACCCCCTGGATTCGCCACTGCTTTGACTTCGTTATGTAATCTCGTTCTCATTTCCATCTTCAGAAACAACCATTGCACAGCTTATTCTATCGTTAATCTTTGAAACATCTGTACAGATATTTATTCCAACGAAATTTGTTTGATTAAAAGTTCTCCAAGGTATGGATATGATTTTCCATGGTCTAACATCTATACAAACTAAAAGTTGATAGAGATTCCAATTATGCAGAAATTTTTAATATCTTGCAATTGCTGCCATATTTTGTTCTCATCTTTAATCTTAATGTCGATTCGTGGACAAGCTGTCAACAGATTCACAGCAAACGTAAAACCTGTTTTGTACGTTTCAGCTATCGCTAGGAGACACGTTCTTCGGATTTAAAATAATTTCCCTCTCATTGCCAACTTTTCTTTAAACCAGATTTCGTTTCCAAAAAGATAATTTTTTTCTCTTTTTAAGACTCTTAAATAAGTCGCCTTAATAACTTCTGGCTTTAGACCGCAGGTAGTATTTGAAATTCTGTGAATATCTTTTCGTAGTAATACACGATAGACGCCAGCAAAAATTTCACTTTAGAAATGTCGTTAAAATTTGTCAAGCGTGCTTTGCTTATGATAATATACAGCTAATTTTTAACCTTCAGCATTGCTTTAATGAATAATGTATTAATAAGAAAACATAATTATATCAATTTCTGCTCTATGTATAACTCAAACATTTTCAAAGTAACAAGTATGCATCTTCCATATATTAATCTGGTGTCTCGTAAATGAATAATATTTTTTGTATTTGAAATATTGTTGAGTTCCACTGTATTTTTTCATTTATAAACCATGAAAACATTTATAAAAAATTCTCCCACATAATGATACTTATTTAAATTTAATGAGACAATAAAAATCAAACTCGATATAAAAATAACTTAAGAGACGTTAATTAGGGTAAATGAGTTCCAAGATAAGGCATTAGAGAGAATAACATGCCTTCTCCAACAGAAAATCGTATCCAAAAATGCAGCTATTTAATTATCAAATAGAGAAATATGTTGCTGCAAGTACTGAAATTTTTTTAAAGGGAAGAAATATATGAAATAATAAGATAATTTAAAAAAATCTGCTGAATGATTCAGGAAGATAATTAAAGAAAATTCCGCAGTTTTAGAGTATTTTAATCCTTTTTGAAGGTGAAAAAGCATATTTCTTATGTTCATTTTCAACACACGTGGCGATGTCAAGACTCTAAAGATGCTTTCATTAAATGATAAAGATGCTTTAGTGACTTCTGTTATTTACGTAAAAAATGATTTCGAATACAATGAGAAATATTTCTCTTCTGATTTTTTTTTCTTATGTCAAAGATATGAGATTAATCTAATTTTTTTTTAATTTCATCTCTCAAGGTCGGAGCACTTTGAAGTTATAATACCTTAAAGCAATATATGTGCTGAATAAATGTTTTTAGAAATTTTCATGCTCATAATTTTTTCAAACTGTTTCGAAGTCTTCTTTTAGAATGAATGAGTTTAAGTGTATATTTTATCTTTAAACAGCTAATTAACTAATTATTTATAATATATATTTCTATACATTTATTTCGAATAGGTATAATAACCTCAAAAGTATGCTTAATTTTTTATTATTTACCTGCTCGCAATTGCTTTTCATTTCACGTAGTATCCTACAATACACTTTTACTAAAAGTTTCAGTAAAATATAAAGGAAATATCTTTTCAGCCATGAATCATTTTGAGACAAAAAGTAAATACCAGAGCTGAAAAACTGCTCCTTTCAAACAGTGTGACGTAAAGGGTTCCAAAACTATAAAAAGACATTTTTTCAACGTATTTAGTTGAGGGAAATACGAATGAGAAGTTTCATTTCGAAATCTAATAGACGATATGAATTTATTTATTCATTTATTTGACCACACAGGCACAGACTACCTAGAGGGTGTAAGGCACTGACCCGTACGATGGGGAGTACAAAACAGCATCAGAACAGAAGAAAAAAACATCACATCAAATTATAAAACATCATATCAAAACAGAATGACATCGCATGCAAAAAAGCAACCACAAAAACAAAATTTCAAAACAACCAAACAGAAGTCAAAGGACGTGATAAAAAAAGTTCATGAAACAACATGAAATAGTAAAACAGCAAACAAAAGACAAATAAAAATTGAAACAAAAAGTTAGGGTATTATACACATTACCATGCATGACAATCCAATCGAAAATATTTGAAATTTTACTTTCCAGGAAGAAATAAAAAACAAACAAATGTTAAACAAACAATGATATATTTTTGACAACGAAAAACCAGTTAGGAAGCTCACTGCAAATGCAACTGGAAATCTTAAAGACGGTATGAACTAAAACAAATGTTCATATGAATGATTTCTTACCTTAGATGAACAGCCGTCTTTAAGTGAATGATCATAATCTGAAGAATTCTAGAGACGATAATAAATCATAAATGCGGCATACAGTATCGTATGTGTTTTAAAGTTAATGGTTGGAACAAAATTAGCACATTATATTTTTAAGTAAAGGTGTAATTTCCAAAAAGAATCAGTATTTTGGTTAAACTATATACACTATCAGATACTTAAAGTAACAAATAGTTAAATAAAAAAAGACGATTCGTAGTTTCGATTTTTCATATTGTATGTGCATATTCAAAGATTTAAATGGTTTTGTATATAAATGTAGAAGTGGCCTCATATTCGGAAATTTGAAATACTTTCTAACAATTTATATGATATAAAAATATAAATTCTCAAGTAAAGTCAAAACTGCATTTGCTTAAAAAAATTCCTTGTGTTGAATAGTTATATGAATCAACTATAACAAGAGCCGTAAGCCTTAAAACTTTATAATGTTAAAATTTTTTTTAAATATTTAAAGGTATTATTCTTTGATAGAAATTGTATTACAATTCTATCTGTAATTCAATAGGTATGCATTTCTAATTTACCAAAAATTCGTGATTTATCTAAAATGCTTGATCCGTTCAAAATTTTTCTATAAAAACATTCTGCCACCAATAAACTAAAAAACATAAATATCATTAACTCCCTAGGTAAACAAGGCTTACTTTTTACAAAACATATTTCAAAATAAACACGGTGAAAGGAAAATACTGGATAGAATGATATTTTTTTATTGAAACATTTGCGTCGGCTGGGCATAGAACATCGACCAATATTGACAAAACAGAAGTAAATATTGCTTATTTTACGAAGGGATTCTATTTTTTTACACCATGTTGAGACTATCAGATTACTGATTTCCGAAAACACGCTGAAATGGTTAATCCAAAGAATACATATGATGCAAGTAAATTTGGAAACATGTGATGTCGCTTTAATTATTTATCTAGAATGTTTGCTTGGAGCTGTCGTGAATGTTTATCTTTTGTTTCTAGGCAGTTCTGCAACAAACACTTCAAAGTAAAACCTAGAATTGCTTAACTTCTTGTTCTTAACCCATACCTACCAACCCAAAAGCTTATGTATTTCCTCTTTGGTGGTTCCATCTGAGGGGCTTTGAATTATACCTTGTATTTCAGCTCAGAATACATACGCACAAAAAAAGTGAAACTAAAATATTAATGGAAGATTCTTCTGCGATTCTACAATTGTATTTCAGTATAATTCATTTTAGTTTGGGAAAATATCTAAAGAAAGCAATTATATGTATTGATGAAAAATTAATCGTGGACGCTGAATATGTTAGAAAACAATTTTCATCCTAACGAACGAAACGACAATTAACGGACGGACAATATTTTTGTGCTGAATTTGTAATTATTGTCTCAGATATAAATACATATTTAAATTAAACCTCTGACGGCCAAATTTTTTTTTCATTTCTATTTAGATGGAACGTTTGAAACCATATTCAAATACCGTTGCACCAATTGAATTGTTATTTACATACAACGCTTTCTTAGTATAATATTATTCAACGTTTTAAAAGTACTAAATAAACCTATTAGTTTGTTAAAATCATAAGATGCAGCAAAAAATAGACTTACTTCCAACCCGCAGAAATGACGGGATAAGCAGTCAGAGTGTTAACTCTGCTTAGAAATCGTTGAAATTACTACGTTTATGAAACATTTATACATGAGTTAAATAAAGGTTTGATCAGACATGTTAAACACTGTAACAATACTGTAAGTATAATTTTCGTAAAGTAATAGAACTTCCTTACAATTAAATTGTTTATTAATTCTCTAACCCTGTGTTCCCAACTTTTTTTATGCCATGGCCCACCTAAGCCTTTCTAATATTCTAATGCCCCTTCTGTAACTTATACATAATTTTTATTAATCAAAAATTTAATTGTTCACTGAAGAAACTTAAATGATAGGTTTTAGATAAAAAAAAGCACTAAGAAATTGTTGAGAAACACGGTTATTAAATTTTCAAGACATATAATGGAAAACTGAAATTGAAGTTCGAAATCATTTTAATGAATGGTTTATTTGCAATGAACCTCGGAAATACTAATTAATTGGAGCTCACCACTATACGGATTTCAGAAAATTTGTTATATTATCCGGGAAATTCAGTCAAATGCTCTTGATATAGCTATAATGCAGTAGTAGCTGGTTAAATAAGAATAGACGGTTGCTTTTAAAATCTGACGAGCCCATTTTCGCCCCTGCTGCCCTCAATTGTGGGCCCCTCGTTGGGAAACACTGCTCTAACATAATAATATAACTTTAGCATTTTATTCACTTTCTATTCTATAAGTTTTAACTTGGTTTTCCGTATTTATCTGTATTAAATATTTATAATGCAGTCAGTGTTTTAGCTACAATTACCATTTTTGTGGGACAATTTGGAGTGCGCTTCATTTTACCAATAAAATTCAGCATCTGTGAAGGCTTTTGTAGTAAAATTTACGAAGTGTTGAATTACCTAAACTTTCCTTTTAATGTATGTAAACCTTTCGAATAATCTTATTTATGGTTTCAATATTTTTCATCAACAATCTATGAAATATTATTTTTTATCCCTCTATAGTTGACCTGTAATCATATACATAATTTTTATTTGATAATATTTTATCAATTATACTGTCTTCCTTGTTCGTTGTTTCTATTGAGGCTCCTTGCACAAACTCCTGCATTTGTAACACAAATTTTGAATTATTCAGGTTTCTTGAAATCTATTTTCTTCCCAATTCACAGAAGAATATGATTTCTGTCCATGCAAATATTTCTGAAAAACATTTCTTGAACAAATGTTATTCTCTCGATGCAAGACGAGTTATCCGCATTCAATATATATTGTTGTAACTATTATTTTTGAAAATCAGACTTCGATTGTGAAGAAATACTATTAAAATAATTACAAATCGAAGACATTCAAAGAAAGTAGTTATTAAAATATAACAGGATTTTAAAATTTGTATCAATAAAGGCTTTAGAGTTTCGGTAATTTCAACTATGGGATATCATTTTCTGAATTTCAAACACTGAAATTAAATAATTTATATCAATAAATCATTATGAACAGAAATTTCCAATTCTTTTTAGATAGCTTTGAGTAACTGTATTTGGCTTAGAATTTCTTAATACCTTCCATTAAATAAAGCATTCCAAAATTAATTTGGTAACAAAGAGAAAGAAAATGTCATGTTCGATAAATATCCAAGACCTGAAAAGTTCGTTACGACCTGAATTCGGTTCATCTGTTACATACGCATTTAAATTAGTAGTTACTACTTTGCCAGATGTTGAATAATTGAAATACTTTATACTTTATGAATAATTGAAAATTTAAAAAATACTTTTGGAATGACGAAATTAATTAAAATAATTTTAAATTATACGTTGAACCTGAAACTACTGTATATTTTTTTTTCCATTTGCACAACAATACTTCTACATGTATTTCTATATTTCAATTGGAAAAAGAAAATTGTTGTAAAAAGTTCTTTTTCTTAAAAATGATCCTGCATTAGATATGCAGTGCCAAAATAAAATCTGAATTTGTTGTGAATTACCTGCGGCCTTCCAGTTCATTTTAATACATTTACAATTCGAAAGGGAGAATTTTATAGAACTATCATGCATTTGTGTCAACAGTTTTTAAAAGTTTTCATGAAGAAAGAGCAAACAGACTTCGTTTGTATTTCATTCTTCTAAATCCGAAGCTGTATGTATTGCTTTAATCTTAAAACTATACAAATATTAACCAAATTGTTTAGGTAAAATATTACTCAAAGCACAAAAGGCTTAACTTTTGTGGAGAATGTACAAACATGGGAGGAAATGTGTCTACGTCATTCGCTAGTGTTGTCAACTATATGTTTTGAAAAATTGTTTGCTTAATAAATATGTCATTTGTGAAAAAGGACATAAAGTTGCAAGGCGCCTTCTTTGACTTTTTCGTGCTTTGTATTCTATGAAGTGAAGTTCAAAATGTTTAAGAGAGTTAGAAAAATCGTTTGTGAGTTTGTTTCCTTATTTTCGTTCGCTTGTTTTTAGATATATGCAAATATGCTGAATAAGAAATGAAACATATTTATGCCGCGGTATATAATGTAGAGTATTTTCATGAAGGATAAATATAATATTGTTATCATAGAATTGTTTGAATACGTTCTTGCAAAATTTTGAAACTCATAAACAATTAAATACGGTGCAATAATAAAGAAATCATCGCAGGAAGAGTGCAATTAATTATCTTACCTTTCGGATAGGAAGTGGAATAGGAAATATAACGTTATCATTGTTTCGACCACAATTCTTCATATTGTAAATATCTCCATATTTCAGTCATACCAAATTCCTATACTACAAAACAGCCTTCTATATGGAATTTCCTGCAGATCACTATTCATAATCACACATTTAGTGCAGTTATAGCAAAATATATATTTAGTGTCCATAAAAATCAATCTTAGAATCCTTTATTTAGTCAATTCATATTAATTATGATGTCAGGTCACAAAATCTTAAGTTATACTTATTTTATGGAAAATGTTTGCATTATCTAAAGATGCTTGCAATAATATTCACGTAATAAGTAATCCAAGCGTATTATTTATTTCATTCTGAGTATATCAAAGCAAATTGCAGAATTTTTATTTTCTGTAATTATCTGTTAAAAGTCCAAATTATCTCTGTAAAAATTATGTTACATATTGAAAGCATGTTACAATTTCTCAATTAAATAAAAAAGTCCCTTCTTTATAATATATAAAATGCCAATATAGTTATATATTAACATTATAAAGATGGAAAATGCGTTGCTAGTTTCATCTTTAAGCAATATTATACACAAATCGGTAATTAATTTGCGAAATTCAAAATTTATTTTCAGGCCAGCAATTTTGAACACATCATTTATTTTAAATTCGATATTCCTTATCGTTAATGTTTTCTGTATATTCACATTCCAATTTGTTTCTTACATATTTTTCAAAATGTTTCTTTTAACGCTTGTCTTCCTAAACAAAACTGAAACTATCATTCCATAACACCATCGGTTAGATATTTGTATGGATTTTGAACCAAATGGCTTTCAAAAAGATGGACAAAGCTGAAAAGCAGATAAGAAAAAGCAATTCTCATTTTTTTCGCACCGGAAAAGCCCTATTCACTACAATAAAAGCAAGCGGGTAATAATGTCATTTCCGCTCCAGTTTTTTTTACCGGAAACGGAATCGGGGACGGGACCATGAAACTGGGACTGGAGTTTCACCATTTTCTAAAGAGTTTTATTTGCCCGAGTTATCTTCCCCTGTTTTCCGGTTGAAGATAGAATCCGCTAATAGTTAGGACAATGTCCACTTTTGACATTTATTGAGCTTTAAGTATTATGGCCCATCATGGGTTAAGTTAAAAAGTATCCTTTGTTCACTGAAACAATGCAGAAATAAACTCTCGTCAAACAACAGTTCCGGATAAGAAGATAAGAAATATAAATCTACAAATGTAGGTTATTGTTTTCTTTTTCATGGAACAGACTAAATGGACAGTAAAGGTTTGAAGCAAGTGAGAAAAAATTTCCAAAAAAGTGAAAGGAAATGCAACACTGACATTCTGTAGCAAAGTGGTATTAAAATCTTTTTAAAATAAAATGAATTTTTGAATATTTTTATGAACATATAAATTATTAAAGTTCAAATGAAAGAACCATAGAGTACATCATACTGAGTGATAAGCGATTGAATTTGAAACATTCAGATTAAATTCGGAATACGTTTTGAAGATATTATTCCGAAGCTAAGTTTTCTTTATACTTTTAGGTTTTCTCAAAAAAGATAGAATTTATACTTTATCATATGAAAATGGATTTAATAGAGATTTTCTTGTAATTCGACTCGAATGGAAATATTAATTGAATAACATCCGAGAACATGTGATTAATGATTTATTTAATTACATTCTACTGTTTTTTATTTTACATTTCAGGCGAAATTATATCCATGTACCAGAATACTTATCACTGAATTATTTATTAATTCCTATAGAAATGAATCATTCTATATATTATATAACTACTGAATTTCAAGATTTGCAAAATGAGTTACAGTTCCGCTGCAGGATAGCAACAAGTTGCCCTTCGATTCATTCAGAATTTAACTCTTTAATCCAGAACCGACTTTTTTGTCCTAGTCCTTTTAACACAGGGACTTTTTGGGAGATGAGACTTAAATTGGACTCTCCCAATCTGGAAGGTCATTTAACGCACCACCCCACACCCTGCTATAACCTTCCCTTAAGGCGAACAGAAATGGGCTATGATGGTCAAGGATAATTGGTCCCCCTACCGCGCTTATCTGCGAAGCGATTTCAGAACCTCGCCTCCCCTCGAAAGAAGCCAACCACCTGTGACTGGCTTTCGACGATGTTAAGACGAAATTACAAGACAGCCCCGGACTGCCTCGCTCGATGTGAGAGGGTTAAAAAAGAATAAATAAATCACATGATGATACAGGCAGCCCATAAAATTAAACCGATATACAGGCAAATTAACCTTGGCATGTTTGAAATTATATGCAGACATGTTGAAAAATCTATATACAGTGGCTCCCAAAACTGTTCGTACACTTACGATTTTCAATGAAATAGGGCTTTATCCATCAATTAAAATTAATATTTCGGAATAGGTATTTAATAATAAGATCTATAAACTCTTCTTACCAAAAATACATGAAATATTTTAAAAACATATAAAAACTTTATTTTTAAGAAATCAATAATCAAAAAGCAGCAAAAATTTTATCGCACAAAAGTCTTCGTACACTGAAATATTTTCGGATAAATTCATAACTTAAATTATCGTCTGTAGCTTTATTTTAATTTTTGCATTGTGGTGGCATTTAGAAAATCGTTTGGCTTTAATTTTTGCTTGCTTACACCGTAATATTCTATTTATTATTTAAAAATGGGTCGTAGTCGTAAAGAAACAACAATAAGCAATCAAAAATTGATTTTTTTCATCACAGTAGTAATAAATCAGTTCGGAATATCGCTATATTAGTTAATTTATACAATTCTACAGGTCAATATGTGATAAAACGCTTTATAGAAGAAAATCGGATCGAAAACAAGGTAAGAATAGGTAGACCGGCAAAGTTAACAGAACGTGATCAGAGATTTATAATTAGAAAATTTGTGAAAAATCCACGTTTGAGTGCTTTAAAAGTTTCTGCAGAATTTAATGAAACATTTTCTACTCCAATTTCACCAGAAACTGTTCGACAAGTTCTCAGAACAGCTGTATTAAATGGGCGTTCTGTCCGTAGAAAATTTTTTTGTTAGTGCGAAAAACAGGAAGCTCATGCTTTCCTTCGCAAAATAAATGTTAAATAAACCCGAAACATATTGAAATAATGTCTTATTTGCAGATAAAAGCAAATATAACATTTTTGGTTCCGATGGACGTATAATGGTATGGAGAAGAAAAATGAGGAGCTTAATCCCAAGAACTTGGTTGGAACAGTTAAGTACGGCGGTAGAGGTGTCCTTGTGTGGTGGTGCATGCCAGCGTCAGGACTAGGTAATTTGGTATTTTTGATGTCATAATGAATCATGCTCTTTATTTAAATATTTTAAAAGACAATTTGACTGGGTCAATTTTGAAGAAACTTGGAATGAAGGTTCCTCATTAGCCAATTGGAAGTTCTATAAGGGTTAATAAGCCCTAACCCAGTACCTGAGGGTGGGATGGGGCACAATCTCCAAAATACATGGAATGAAAAGGCTGATTGACCTTCTTGGCAATTTTTATGAAACATTGTATACATATTCTTCATTGGGCGCCTTGAAATACTGTTGGGGTAAATATTCCCTAACCAGTCCCTCTGGGTAGGGTGGGGCAAAATCTCCAAAAACATGTAATAAAAATGCTGATTGACATGCTTAACGATTTTGATGAAACATGGTATACATGTTCGCCATAGTCAACTTTTAGTACTGTAAATATACCCTAGGCCAATCCCTCAGGGTAGGTTGGGGAAATGCATGTAATAAAAAAATGCATGTAATAAATAGTTTGACATGTTTAGCGCTTGACTTGAATTAATATACGGCAAAACATGACCTAACCCTGTCCGTCATTGTAGGTGGGCAAAAGCCTCCAAAATACATATAATAGTCCCAATTACTTCTGCCAATTTTGATGAATTTTGATACACATGTTTCTTATTAACTGCTTGAAGTGCTGTCAGGGTATATATGCCCTAACCCAGTCCCTCAGGGTTTGGTGGGGCAAAGTCTCCAAAATACATGAAATAAAAAGGCTGATTGACATGCTTGCCGATTTTCTTGAAACTTGGTGCACATGTTCTTCATTAGTCGACTTGAAGTACTGCAGGACTAAATAGGCCCTAACCAAGTCCCTCAGGGTAGGGCTGGGAAAAGCCTCTAAAATACATGTAATAAAAAGCCTGTGGTTAGCACAACACAAAGCATAGCTCAGAAAGGACACATAACGCACGAGCTTCATGGACTGTATAACTTTATTAAATGAAGATCACTATATATATATATATAAAATAAAGAGCAGTAGCGCCATCTGACGCTGACACGAAGGCAGAAGAAGAAGGGCGCGAACAGCCTGTTTGACATGCTTGGCCATTTTGATGAAACTTGGTACACATGTTCTTCATTAGTCGACTTGAAGTGCTGTAGGAATTAATATGCCCTAACACAATTCCACAGGGTAGGTTGGAATAAAGTTTCTAAAATACATTTAAGAAATAAGCCAATTGACCCGGTTCACTATCTAGGAAGTTTCTCGCGATTTTGTACACATACTTCTAACTAGGCAACTAAAAATAATATATGGGCAAATAAACTCTAATCTTAAACATCAAAGTTGTGTGGACATTGTCTTTTAAATATATTTAATCAATGGGATGATTTTAAGGAAATTTGATATAGATGGGTCAATTTTGATTACATTGGGCTCATGTATTCCTCATATAGACTCACTAAAATTAGTGTATGGTAAATGAACATTTATTCAATTCCTCGGAGAAGTATGGGAAAGAATCAACAAAATATATGTTAATTCTTGGGGTGATTGACGTGATGTTAGATATAGTTAGGGCGATTTTGATGAAATTCGCGATACGTATGTTTCTCAGTGGCTGATTAAAAATACTTTATGGGTAAATAAATGGTAACCCAATCTCTGAGGGTATGGTGGGTTAAAGCCATTTAAATTCGTCTAACAATGGGCCAGTTTACATGAAATTTAAGAAGTCTGGGGCAATTTGAGGACACAGGCTACGTATGTTCCTCACAGGCTGACTAAAAATACTGAATGAGTTAATAAACTCTAATACATTCCTCAGGGTAGGTTGGGGCAAAATCCTCAAAATGCGAGTAAACCATTGGGCCGATTGAGGTGCTGTTGGAAAGGCGACGCCGATTTTGATGAATTTTAGGTACATATGCTTTTAGTTAGCGAACTAAAAATATTGTTTGGGTAAATAAACAATCTGACCTCTGAGGTTTGCATGGGACAAAATCTTTTAATACATGCAGAAAATGGACGATTGACTTGAAATTCGATTCGGCTGGGGCACTTATATGATACTTGAGGAACATTTTTCTCCTAGGCCAAATAAAGGCACGTAAGGGGTTGAAGACTTTTTGAAGAAACTTGGTATGCATGTTCCTCATTAACTGACATGAAGTACTTTTGAGGTAAATCTGGTCTAATCTACTCCTTCAGGGTAGGTTGGGGCAATGTCTCCGAAATTAATGCAAAAAATTAACTTATCGAAATGAATCTTAACTCACAGTTTTCAACATTTTGAAAATATGAAGTTGTTAATTTTGAAAAAAAAACAACCCCTTAGGATTATAACTACAGATAAGATATGTAGAAAGGCTTATTTAGAACCGTTGGAGCAATTTTGCTAAAACATGTTTTATTAGTTGTTCTAGACACTTTAATTGTTAAAATTTTGGTGGAAAAATGACTCCAGCATTGTTCAAGAAAAAAATAATGTATTGAGAAATGACCCCTATCTCGCAATCTTCCGGGTTGGTTGGAGTTGACTCACGAAAAGGCATTTAACAAACGAACAAATTAGCATCGAATTTTGAGGAAAGGGTTTTTAAAATATGAAGATGCCCCAAACTGGCTAACAATGATAGAAATACATATAATAACCTTATTTGACTTATAAAATATTATTCAGTTTCCTATCTTCCAAAAGATATTAGCCTGCAAAAGACCGGGAAACGCCTGGGTATTCTGCAAGTTTAAAAATAAAAATGGAATTCGTCCATTTGTCAAATATACTTTGCTCAGGCGAATACCGGCCCTCACTTATCAAAGGAGGTGCGAATGTTGACGCAGGTTCCTTGAATTGTAAAAATTTAATTACATACAATCTCACATCACAAATTTTACAGTCAACGGCAGACACAGCAGTCACAAATTCAAATGTAAAAATAAATACACTTTTAAAACTCAATCAAAATAGTGTGCGAACTATGCAAACTATTGCCGCTTTGGATGCCTGTACCAACTCTTAGACTAAGTTTCAGAGCAGCTCTCCGCCTCATACAGTCTGAAGAGGTGAAGGACATGATTTTCTAGAAGTATCCCGTATCTCGAGAACCAAGGTTTGTCGAGACTTGAGACCTCACGCTTCCCAAAAAAGCATTTGGTACCAAATATAGTCGCCAAAATGTCACCAAGTCCCAAAATCGTCGCAACAATTTATATGACGCATAACAATTAAGTATTGTATATGCAAAAATTCAAACAAGAATTAGTTGAAATCTTCACACACAAAAAAATTCATATTTCACTGTTTTGTTCTTTAAAAAAAGTCGACAAATGGTTCGTATTCTGAAAATAATTAAGATATTTTTAGAGAGTGTTTGTCATCCAGTAGCTTCTATGACTACGGGAAGACTCGATGGCAGATATTTCACAAGTTTTCTGTGTCACTCCTAGTAATTTTCTGCAATTCAGAGGATAAAACATCTAGCAACTCTACTGTACTAGAAATTGAGATTTTGAACAATTTCCTTATAGTTCATCCGACAAATTTGCGAACTGATTGAAGTCTGGATATTGTTGTGGTAATTGCAGTTTATTTAACATCATATCAAAGTCATTATCTGATAAAATCCTAAATATACTATCTATCTTGATATCATGTTCGACGCGTAATTTGTGCGGATTCGCCTAGATTAGTCACACTACTGAGAAAACTTGTCTTGCCTTCAAATATTTATCTACCGCCTTGATTTTAAATTGGGATTTTTCAACACCATTGGCTTTCATTCATTCCCAGACCTTTGAAGAACCCCCATCTTGTTTTATACGGTGTGCCATGTTTCCATTTTGAGATCATCATCCCGTTTCCACCACATTTTAGTTTTCCCATCAGTGTCGAATATGTTAAACTGGCACTCGTCAGCATACAACATTGTACTTCATGATTAAAGAAATATGGTTTCCCATAATTCAGCCTTTTTGCATGGTTGATTACACTCAAGAAAGGTATTTTTCTGCGAGCTCTGGAATGAAAACCCTCCCAATTCTTCAACAACTGACGAACATTTTCGAAATGTTCTTTAATTCCTTTGTCTCTTAAAGCTCAGTTGAGAATATTTTAGTTCTTTATATAGCAGTCAAATCTCTTTACGAGAGGTATCCTTTCTCAATCATCTAACTCCGGCGATCATCCACTTTGTGCCTAGCTTTCAAAAGTACTAATCGTTTGAAAACTTTTATTGCTGTTTGCACAGAAGACTTTACCAATCGAAGTATTTTTCCAATTTCTTGCATGGATATTTTTTTAAATTTCATTATTTGATTTCTCATTTTCCGTATAGCAATCTGTATCGCGTCTCCACATACTCGCCTAACAACTGAAATACTCCAGCTTTCTTACCTGAAACAAACTTCTCTGAGTGCGATAAGCGATAAACGAATAAATTATATCAGCCTATTGTTTATGAAAATATCTTTACTTCAGTTAGCCGTACGTAGACATTTGTTGAAGATCACAAGAAAGTAATCATAAATATTATATTTCTAAAACATAAAATGTTTTTGCTAATCTGTGTAAGCATGGTATGAAACTTTGCATATTAAATCAATATTTCTAAAAAGAAAACTGATTTGTGTCCTGTTTTTTAAATTTTTAATCGTATGCACCCTTTTGAACACTAACTGTATATATGCATACAGGGTGGTTATAATTGAACTTTCCGTATTTATAACGTGTTGCGGTGGAAGCAGGTCAGACCAGTCTTCATATACACCAGACTTGATAAATACCAGACACCTGATTTGATATATGAACTATATGCACTAGATGGCTTACAGGAATCTCAAGAAAAATTAACTTAAAAAATGTTCTCTAGGAGAATACGTTAAATTCAATACCAGCACAATTCGTTAAATTAAAAATAGGAAATGAACAACACGAAAAAATATTTCACTAATTAACGAACAAGATTGATAAGCATTTAGAATTGAAACCGAGAAAAGCATATGAAATCCATCGTTCATAGAATGAAAAATTCAAGCTATTATAATATGTGTAAAAATGTGGAAGTGGGATTCAAAACAAGTCTCGGTATAAAATGAGGTGTCCAGAATTCAGTAAGAATTCCGATGTCTCCAGCCGTAAAGATGATGGTTTCGTTAATTGACCGTCCGTTATTGGAAAAGCTGCTCTACGAAAACAACGGTACAAGTACTGATGCAGTAATGCCTAGATAAAGAAATATAGTTTTATTATTTATTTTGCTAGATTTTATTAATGCTTGTTCCTGAGTATAAATATTTCCGCTGATTGAAGAAAAGTCTTTAAAATTGAAACTTTTTATATCGTCTATATACTTGGAAGTTGAGTTAAGCTGTGACACTCTTTTTATTATTTTGTAGTAGGAACAGATTGGCAATTAAAGTAGAATGGCTAGATTCCTGTCTTTCCCTTTGATGTATAGAAAAATATTTTCGTCATTGTAGATAAATTTTTAAAAATGCAGAGATTAATTAAATCTATCCAGTCAGCTTCTGTAAAAGCAAATAAATTTTTTATATCATAGTTATATTGTATAAAATAATCTTTAAGTTTATTAAGTGGGAATCTAGTAAATAGGTCCAAAAATGCATAAGTCTATACGTAATTTATTTTATTTTCCTCGGTGATTTCCATCAGTTCACAGTTACATTAGACAAATACAAAGAATCATAGTGATTCTAGATAGGGGATATGAAGTTGGCTTATATATATATATATATATACATAAGACTTAAGTGTTCGGATGCTTTTTTCGATGGACTGTGCATTGCTCTAAAATGTTTCAGAACATAGTGCATAAACGGAAAGAAATGTCGAATTTTTATGATAAGATACAAAATCAATTTCAGAACTGAATAGTTACTCAACAAAATCATGAATTTACTGATGTTGTGCTCATTTTAATAATGATTGAAAGATAAAATTTAAACAATTTTAACTCTCAGTTCAGCAGTTAAAGTTACACTAAATAAAAATAAACAGAAAAATATTTTTTAAACATTCTGGCTCTGAATTCGACCAAAATCCGTTAATGTTAAAATTATTACCTCAGTACCATTGTTTAGCAGCATCCAATTAATGGCTTTTATACTCTTAATTACATTTGATTTTTTTGCGTCAGTTTAATGGATAAAAATATTTTATTCATTCATCTTAAAATACTTTTAAAGGAATAAAATCATAACGCAATTATCATATTAGATGATGATAAAACATGTGGATCCAATTTCCTAATATAAAAAGAGAATTTTCTTTTCATTCAATAACAAATGATTGAAAGAATTAAACAGATTTTTTTGAAGTTCAAGCAGAAGTAAAAAAATACTATTTAAAAGGACTCGTTTGCTTTAATGATTCTTTTGCTCCATTCATCAAAGTCATTCTTCGAACTCTTTACGTTTCTAAAGAGATTTTGCTATTCCATTATTTCATTTTACATTTTGTTCTTTATATTTAATTAAAAGTTTCCTGTAAAATGAATATCACGTATCTTTTCTTGAATCTGAATAAACTTTGAAATAAGATTTTTCTTCACCTCTCATTTTATTACTGGATAAGACTTGTATATTTAATATTAAACTCAGAGGCGGCAGGTCCTAAATCAGCTTGGATGCGCTTAACTTAAAGTCCTACATTGTGAAGTGATGATTTCTGCTAGACTTTTAAATTATATGCCATTTGTAATTGAACTTGAATAGTTAAATAATTAGTTAACATAAAATTATCACAAAATTCGCAATTTCATGAGGGCTATTTCTAATAAGAATTTTTAATTAACCCGCGAGGACGCACATCGAGCCTCGCAGGTCCGGGGTCCTGTTTTCTAAACAAAACGGGCTTAAAATTACATTTACTTGAATAGGAAACATTTCTTTTCACTAGTATACAGAATATGAAATATTAATAAAATAATTTTCAGATAAATCTCTTCTAGGAAGCGCATCAAATTGAAGAAAATTGATGAATGCTTGTATTTGCAAAGCTATTTATGTAAATGCTGGCTTACCTGTCCAAAATTACTTGAATTCTCCTGGGTATAAGTATTAATGTATCATCTGTCTCATCGATACGCATTTGCAAGATTTTTGAACAGCTATACAACTTTTGCTTCATCAATGTTTTCGGGTAGTTGTATAATGATGATGTGTGTGAAAAGTTCTCATATTTTTGAGAGGTTCCATTTTACACCATTTTTTTATTCCACCCATCTTACCGATTACTACACCGATTATTCATCTAAATAATCGGTGGACTCACAAATATTCCATTAATTGTCTAATTCCTTTTCAGAATTCGACATATGATCTCTAACTAATTCAACAGTAGCAATTTCTTTATTTTCTTCGTTAAACGATTCTTAATTAGTTGATTTTCAGCTAAAAGATTTTCTTACCTTTACATCATATTATTAGTTCGAACAGCTGACACTGTTACCAACTTAAAAAACAGTCAATCCAAATAACGCATGAAAACTATCGTAAAAGCAAATACCAAGCAGTGATTGGAAACGTTCCGGACATTCTAACCATCTCTAAAACGACTGGAAACAGAGTGCAGGACAAGCTAATTGCACGCATAATTAGCAAAACCATCATATCCCCAGGTCTCCTTCACAGATTCAACCTTCATCCCGATCCTTTGTGCATTATCTGTAATGAAATCAATGATATTTCTCACATCCTACTAAAATGCAAAAAATATGCATCCTTCAGAGCTATTTTCTGGAGCAAATTGAACATCGTCGAATCAAACATTACTTATGATGTCCTTCTCTCTCATGCCTTCACCAACAAAAGTCATCTGATTATCTTCATTCAATCTCTCAAGTATTTTGATATTTTTTAGCTGCATCCTTTTGGCTTTCAGCGTTTCGTAACCCTTGTTGCTCTACTTGTGATTTTTTTCGCCGTCCGAGACCGTCTACATGGAAAGATTGATACAATACTTTTTATGGAATGATCTAATCATAATTATGGAATCATCATTTTGGAACGAACTTTACTGCATCTGACGCGGAATTAGGGGATGACAGCCTTTGTTGCTTCAAATCCCATAACTCTTTATTTCAAGATTTCAAGCTATAAAGTTTCGGGATCTATCTGTTCTATTTAGTAATCCTACACAGAAACACGAACGTGTATTGGGGTTCGGAGCCCCGACCTTCTGTTTCCTGAGATAATAAATGAGGGGAAATTCTTGAAATACTTGTGGTCAGCAAATAAATGACCTTGTATGCAGCTACTGTGGATCTGGAGTTTTTTTGTTGTTCAGGGGTTAATTATTTGTAATAAATTCTTCAGGCACCGAGCCTCGCAGGCCCGATGCATGTCTTCGAGGGTAAGAAATTACTGATTCTTTATTGATTTCAACTAACTTTAAAAACAATTTTCTCAATTATTTTTTTACGTCCTTTCTGTCGCTTTTAGGGATATAGATGATTGAGGCTGACCATTTAAATAATTGATCGAGAGTAATCTGTTGAAATAAATGCATGCGCAGGGATACAGCTAATGTTATTTATTGTTATTATAATAAAAACTACTTAAAATGAAATCTACTCTCTTTCAGTTTGATTTCGGGTGAATAGGTCAATAAGGTTTTCCTTAACGCTCATTTGACTATAAAATCACGCTGATATGCACACGGATGGACACATAGGATTCCCTTTGATGGATCTCGTCCGAAACGTAATACAGATTCACAATTTTGATATTAAGACGTTCGACCAAATTCCCATCCTTTGGCTAGTCTCGTTTTTGAATTTTGCACACGAATAGGCAAATAACATTTCCCTAATGCTCATTTGACTATCAACTCACAGAGATGCACACGGACGTACAGACAGACAGGATTCCATTTGATGCATTGTATCCAAAACTTGATATAGATACACAGTTTTAGTGTTAAGACGTCCTACCCAATTCCCTTCCTTTGTTTGGTCCCGTTTTCGGACTATGCACACGGATTGAGGATTCCCAAATTTTTTCAAAGTGTGGGGAATGCGGGTATTGCTCGAATTCCATACAGATTCCTCAAAATTTTGAGATTTTTCATTTTTGCAATTACAGTACTCTCTCTTTGTCTATTTCGAATTACAGAGAAAAAAATGATTAATTTATGGTACTATTATATATATATAAATAGGTGTGCTGTAGAACTTCTTAATGTCAACTCTCTACCAATGTTCTTTTAATTTTTTTATTCAATTAAACTCCCTACCTTTTGTTTTGAATGTATAATAAAACAAGTGACACTAGAACAATTGTATTCGATATTATATCACGAAATTCTGTTTCTTAATGCTACCCGTGTTTGTTTTTTTTTCTTCTTCATGACCTTATATAGGATCGTAAAAAATATTACAGCAAAAACTCCCCTTCTTTCAGTCATTTAAATATTTAAAAAAAACTAAAGAAAAAAATCGTTTTGAATACAAAAATTTTCATCAAAATATTTCTGTGGTGCCAGACTGGCGGCATCCCACGTCATTTCCGCCGCGCCTCTAGCGGATCTAAGGAGAACTTGTTAGTTGACGTTCTGACATCCAGACGGGATGTTCGCAAAAGACGCCTGCTCCAAAAGACACTTCTAAAGACGAAAAGACGTGTGTGACTCTTCAACGATTATTACTTTGTGTTCTTGTGTTTATCATCTGTACATAGCCACTCATTTTATTAAGCCATTTAACTGTAATTAGAAATCATCATTAAATCTTTTCATTCAAAAAACTTGTCTTCAGTTGGCCATCCCTGACACCCACATTTCTAAGAAAAAGTTTTTAATTAATCTTTGACTTATCGGGAAATATTTCTTCATTTTCCTTTATCATTTATTTTGAAATTGATTATTTACATATTTCATCGCTTGAAAATATTTTCCACAGCAAAAATCCGTTTAAAATACAATTTCTGACATGGTTGGGAGTTGCCTCGCTGACAATACTATACTTAGTTAAAAGTCGTACAGACTAAAAGAGAGAGAGTTTTGTAAATGAGCGCGCTCGTCTTAGGGAAATTGGTACAACTGGAAATCCCGCTATATGTAGAAGGATTAGATTCTCTGAGAATACAGCGGACAGAGAAAATTTCCTTTTTTTATTCCTTCTTTTCAGCTGGAGATTAAACAGTAAAAAGATTAGATTGTTTATGGATCACAGACATGCACACGGACGGACAGATAGACAGGATTCCCTTTGATGGATTATATCCAAAACTTGATACAGATACACAGTTTCAGTGTTATTGCTTGCAGAAACAACAAATAAATGAAACATTTTATACGTTGAAAAAAATTGGATAAGCTACTCTTCCACAGTTCTTAGGCATGAACGGCTTCTAATTATATTTCACCATTTTCACATGCCAAAAGAGAAACTTTCATGATTCATTACTGTATGAAATAGTAAACTTTATTGTACAGAATATTCAATGCATTCACCATAATTGCTTCAGAATAGCTAAATCTGATTCCGCTTATATGATGATATAATTCGATATCGACCTTAATGAAAATAAATTCTCGGAAAGATAAACGGATTATGACGAAGATAAAGTATCATTTCTGGTAATTGTAACAAAATGAATGATATGGCATGACTATAACAAATGATTGTTTACCCTTTCATTTTTCTAACAAGTCCTGCTGTTTGTAAAAGATTGCTATCATAAGCATTGCTATATTAATCAACTAATAAAACATGTTTCGTCAAAATTGCCCCAGCCGTTCTAAATAAACATTTCTACATGTCTTATCGGTAGTTATCACCCCAAAGGGTTGATTCAAGAAGACTAACCTTCTCCATATTTTCAGTTCGACACGTTGAAACCTGCGAGTACGTTTCAGTTCGATAAGTCCCTTTTTTCGTGTATTTCGGAATAATTCATCCAACCAACACTGAAG
The DNA here is from genome assembly GCA_013235015.1 of Araneus ventricosus. Taxonomy (NCBI): domain Eukaryota; kingdom Metazoa; phylum Arthropoda; class Arachnida; order Araneae; family Araneidae; genus Araneus; species Araneus ventricosus. Next base: position 51,997 of record BGPR01009657.1, read on the forward strand.
GACTGCGTTAGGACTTATTTACCCCAATAGTACTTCATATCGGTTAATGAGGAACATGCGTACCAATTTTCAACAAATTGTCCCAGCCGTATCAAGTTTCATGTCAGTCGTCCATTTGCCTCATATATTTAAACGACTTTGTCTCACACTAACCTCAGAGATTAGGTTAGAATTTATTTACCGCTACGATATCTTCGGTTGGCTGATTAGAAGTATATGTACCAAAATTCATCAAAGTCGCCCTAGCCATATCCAACAGCATGTCAATCGGCTCGAGGATTTACTTGTATCTTGACGATTTTGCCTCGCCCTACTCTGAGGAATTGGATTAGCATTTAATTACCCCTGCAGTACTTTTAGTCAACCTATGACGAACATATGTTCCAGTATTAACAAAATAATCCCAACCGTATCAATTTTCATGACAATCGGCCCGGTTTGTTAGATGTATTTAAACGACTTTACCCAACCCTATCTTCTGGTATTGGGTTAGAGTTCATTTACCATAGAGTATTTTTAATCATTCTCTGAGAAACATAGTACCGAATTTCATCAAAATCGTCCTTTCCATATCCCACATTATGTCAATCGTCTTAAGAGTTTATATCAATTTTGAAGATTTTGTTCCACCCTTCTGTGAGCAACTGGATTAGTGTATGGCCGCATCATGGCCGTGTATTAGTATTATGGCCGCAGTATCCTCAAAATTGTATTAGTATTATGGCCGCAGTATCCTCAAAATTGTCCTGGCTATATAAAACTTCATGCTAATCGACCCATTTATTAAATGTATTTAAAAGACTTTGCCCCACACAACCCTGATTCATTGGCGTTTATTTACCCTGATAATACTTTTAGTTTATTAATTAGAAGTATGTGAACAAATTTTCATCAAAATTGCCAAGCCGTCGAAATCGTCAGGTGTGCCAATCGGTCTATTTGTTACCTGTTTTTGGAGACTTTCTGCACTAAACGCTGAGGTAATGGGTTAGGGAGTTTTACCCTTGCAGTACTTCAAGTCGGCTAATAAGAAACATGTGAACAAAGATTCATCAAAATCGCCAGGCATCTGAATGGGCGTATTTGTTACAAGTATTTTGGAGACTTTGCCCCACCCTACCCTGAAGGCCTGGGTTAGGGCATATTTACCCTTACAGTACTTCAAGTCGTTTAATAAGAAACATATGTATCAAGTTTCATCAAAATCTGCAGACATGAATGGGCCTATTTATTACATGTATTTTGGAAACTTTTCCCCACTCCGCCCTGAGGTTGCTGGGTTAGGGTATAGTTACACTTTTTGTATTTAAAATCGAATAATGAGAAGCATGTGTACCAAATTTCATCAAAATCACGAAATTTGGCAGTCGGCTTCTTTGTTGCATGTATTTGGGAGACTTTGTCCCATCCTACCCTGAGGGAATGGGTTAGGGCATATTTGCCACTACAGCACTTCAAGTCAGCTAATGAGAACCATGTGTATCAAGTTTCATGAAAATCGCCAGGCATGTGAATGGGCCTATTTGTTTCATGCATTTTGGAGATTTTGCCTCACTCGAACCTAAGGGACTGGGTTACGGTATATTTACCCCCTACTGTATGTCAAATCGGCTAATGATAAATATATGTACCAAGTTTCTTTAAAATCGCCAAACTTGTCAATCGCTCTATTTCATACATGTATTTTGGAAACTTTGCAACACCCTACCCTAAGGGACTGAGTTGGGCATATTCACAACTACAGTATTTCAAGTCGGCTAATGAGGAACCTGTGTACCAAGATTCATTAACATCAGTCTAGCTGTTCGGAAGTGATACTGAAACAAATATATATACATACATACATAGTTGAGTTTTATATAGATATATTGGCCATCTTTCAATAATTAAAATAACTATCCTAAATTTAAGTAAAGACTTAAAAAACCTACAAAATGCTTTAAATACGACAATTTTCCATAATGTTTGTACATAAAGCTTAAAAATGGTGTCTAAGTCTTACACACAGAATTAAGTATAATTTTCTTCATCTTTCTATCCCTTTAAATGCATTCTAAATTTTATTTCGTCGCACACACATCAATGTCAAAAACCGCATAACAACTAAAATTGCATTATTGCAAGGTTTTCAAGAAAAGCAAAATATACCCATTATGTTTTCTATTTCTTTGTGATATGTCATATTTAATAATGAAATGAAATTTACCTATGTAGCAATTTAGTAGTGAAACATTCCATCAAAATATCTTGCGAACAAAACTATTCAGAAAATAATCATTATGTCATAATTTCCTTCTAAAATTCAGCAGAAATGTCACCGAATTGAAAAAAACGCTTTTCTAAAATTTATGGAATTATACCAGGTTTTTTAATTAGTTTTAGTTTTTAGTGATTCGGTTTGTCTTTTAATATGGGAAACAAATTGTCTTATATTAAGAACTGATACGTTTAGCTTGAAAAGGAGTAAAAACACGAAGTGTTCCTCAGTTTTTAAAATTCTTAACATTAGAAAAAATTAAAACAATGATACATTTACTGTTGTTTTTAAAAACTTAGTGGGCCAACCAGCAGTAAATTCAAAGCTCTTTGGGTTCACTTTGAGATTTTGCAATTCAGGATCTATTTTCGAAGACAGCAGAATCAAATTTCTTTAATAATTTCTATTAATTCCTTATGTTTACTTATTGGTATTGGTTAATAATTAATTTAGTAATTGGGAAGTAAGGGACATCTGAATATAATTTCATTGCAAATGATTTTTTATTCTTTCTACGAAAATACTATTTGCTACTAATAACTGTTTGCGCAAAGTTTTATAGTTATCTATCGTTTGAAGTTTTAATGCGTTATTACTGAAATTTGTATGTATAATTAATGAATTAAGAATAATTTTGAATTAAATTTCTGTTTTTGTGTAAGTTTTATTCTGCTTCAGTCATTAACACGATGATACAATATAAAAATTGCAAATTTCTTATATTAACATAATATTAAATTATTCATACATGTTTTGAATAGAATTCTGGTATATAACAGAAATTAAATTTATATATATAAAGAAAATGAAATATTTAGTACTATTTCTAACTTACGAAATTCCGTCTAATCATAAAATATTTAATTCACTCAAAATAGTTATCCATTAACAAAAAATGAATTAATTTTGAAGATTTAATTTTTATTAATTTAACTATTACAGCATTTACATAATTGTAGAAACTTCAGCATTTTAATTTAATATATTTGATAAATTCATATTTTGTAAAATATTTATCATATCATTTGTTTTTAGGGAAATAAGTAAAGTTATTACATAGAATATCTTAGTATTATTAAATTAATCTGTTTAAAAACAAAATATCAAAGTGTTAATAAGATAAATGACGACGTTAGAAAGTTTTCGGCAAATTGGTAAGCTACATCAGGCACAGATGGGAGAGAGCAGCTCTTTAGGCAATTATGAAGATCTTTTGCTCTGCAATATTATATTTTTTGAATTGCTGTTGTTATCTTCCAATGTTTTTTGAACCATCTATATTGGAATAATACTACTTTTAAAAAATCATCATTACATAGTTTTGTATCTATGAATAACTTTACACTCCCCGAGGAAATTTTAAATTTAGAAAATTTTCGATCGAAGGATAAATACTGAGAAGACCAGTAGCGAAACCGAAATTTTTAAATTATGAAACAAATTATGCCGAGATTTTGTTGAGGTATTTCATAACAACGAAGCGAGTGATGGATTGTAGACAAAAAATTCTGAAAATTTAATGCGTTTTTCTTGTTCTGCTGCGTTAAAGCTTTATGTAATATATGTCATTCTGGAATTTTTTTGTCAAAAGGTGTTAAAAACTTCATTACAAATGCATTTTTCTCATTAAGAAAGCTTCTCAAACGAATTTATTTTCGGTTCCGCTAGCCGAAACTTTATAAATACAATTATAAAGAATAGTCCGTATATACATTTCTCATCCAATTACTTAAGAGCAACTATGTATATTATTATCTGTTATGTTATTCTTCTTCTAATAAAAAAACGAGCAACATTAGAAGAATTTAATCAAGATAAAAAGATAGTGTGTAATAATCAATGATAAGAAAATAATATTTTTCCAAGTAATTCAGTATCACAGAAATAGAGGATTTAAAAATTTTAAAACGTATGAAAGATACAAGTAACTTTACTGATGGAAATTCTTAAATTGTATTAATGAACTATGCATAAAGAAGTTAAAAGCCAAAATCTTCAGATGAATTGTCTATTTGACAATCTTTCATTTAAATGCAACATATTAGTTGTTGAAAGAAGATCTTTAAAGCAAACACACTTTTTTGATATTTGTTAATAAATAACCTTAATGAAACCGATGTTTAA
>BGPR01009658.1:27467-43283 GCA_013235015.1 Araneus ventricosus
CGAGATCTACACATAACCGTTTATCTTTAAATCCTTTAAGATCAAGTTGGGCTCAGCAAGTGCAAGAAGCAGAAGAAAAGTTTTAAGCCTACCAAGGCGTCCTCTACTTCTCTACCGCGACACTCCAGGGGCTGTCGGCTAGTTTTATATCAAATCTTCCACTCCGCTGCGGCGCTTACGGGGAGAAGATATTTTATAAGCTGTGTGCAATACGGCAGAAACTAATTATTTGTATATGCCACGTTTTCATGCTCCTCTAGCCTTAACTCGAGGAGAGCACAAATTGTGTGCATCTGAGCCGTCGATGGCTGCGGATATTTGTTAACAGTTTCGGTTTTATTGCGAAAGGATGTGTATTGGCCTATGTTTTTCAATTGGTCAGGCAATTCACTGCAATTATTGTACCAATTGAATATATGAGATATATTTTGGTGCAATTAAGAAGGTTTAAATGATTCCTATGGCGTACATTGTCAAAATGTTTTGTTGGAGATAATGTTTTGCTTTTGCGGAATATGCACAAACATGAGAAAGGGTTATACCTGTTAAAAATTGCTTTAAGATAGATATAATCCTGTCTTATTTAGGATTTTTTAAGTAATCTAATTCATTCCTTTGTGTAGCTGCCGCTGTTAAATATATACAGGGGTATTATCTTCAAATGCATTCTTTCTCTTCTTTCATCATAATTCATTTGAAAATTTTTAGAAAGACTTAGAAGGACACTTTTTGTTGCTTATTTTAATTGAAAAAATTACCACAAGGTGAACAGACGGCACTTCACAGTTGCTTTTGGTTTCACAGTTTTGGAAGAATCACATTCCTCATCCTCTATTGTCATAAGGTGGCGTAAGAGTGCTCAGATGATTATCATCATGCATGAGAAATAGAAGTGAATTGGTTCTTATTCATTCGAAAAATTTTACCTTCTAGTATACGAGGTGTGGAAAGAGAAAGGATTGTAATCCTCTAAAGATTTGACCTCGTGATCTCGATGAATCTCAACGTTTCAGACCTCCCTGAGTTCGAAAATCCGTTTTTGGAACTATATCTGTCGGTCGGTCATGAGGAGTCAGAGGCATGGAATTTGGTATGTGGCATTTACAAAAGATTTGTAGTTTTATGCGAAATTTTGGAGGAAATCTGTCAGCAGGATGTTTGTCTGTCGGTTCGTCCCTGTCATATGAACATGATAACTCAACAATACAAATAGCTAGATGCATGAAATTTAGCATGTAGTTTTATCATTAGAACTGTAGATAAAATTCAAATTTCGGACCAAATCTGTTGAAGGGTAAGTAAGCCTGTATATGTGCTTATGTGTCAACGCGAGAAAACTCAAAACCGCAAAGAATTAGACATATGAAATTTGGCATATGGCATTGTCACCATAATTATAGGTTTATGTGTAACTTTAGATCCAATCGGTGTAAAGGAAGATATCGATAAATCAAACTAGTCTTTTTTCATTCTACTACGAAGTACACGTGCACCGCCGAATGCATCAGATTGCACTGGTATACGAAAAAGTCAAAGCCAGCACACTACCGCTGGCTTAGCGGAAGTGATCTATGGGTCTGAAAAACAGAGAAAAGACATCATTGGACACTTTCGTCACCATCACCTTCCACGGAATTCTCTGTTTCCATGAAGATAATTGGTTTCTCTCAAAAACGCGGAGAGTGAAATATTAAGGGAAAATAACACTGAATTCCATTTGAAATATGATCCATTGGTCTCGACAAAAAGGGATGGTATCATCGAATTCTTTCATTTCTGTGAGCTTCGCAGAATTAGCTTATATGACAATGATTTGTCTCTCTCAGAACGGCAGAGACCAAAATAACAAGGAAAACAGCAATGAACTGCCCTGATTACTTGGCAAAAGTGAACCATGGCGTCTGAACTGCAAGGATATGGCATCATAGGAGTCCTTCATCACATACACATCGATGAAATTCTCTGCTTCTATGACGATGATTCTTTTCTCTGGAAACCGCAGAGAGCGAAAAAATGAGGAAGAAAGTCTTGACCTTTTGCATGATTCTTAAATATGATTCCTTCGGTGCTTAATTAGAAGATTGTTATAACTATTGTTACAAATATTTTGTGACAAGTGGTACGTGAATTCTGGAATGTATATTCATATAATGAAATTAATAATTTATAGATATATTGGAATTTGCCAAAGTATTATAAATCTGGGATTTACTTAATGTAGAAATACATGAAACAGTAATAATTTTGGTTATTGTGCATCAGAAACAGTTAAAAATGACTCCAACATTCAAAACTTTACTGACTCATGATATTTTCTTTCATCCAATAGTAGGATACATTTATAATGAAAATATACCATAGACTAACAACTGCTTTAAAAAAACCGCGGGTATTTATGTAGTGCTTTAAGTTTAAAATGATGGAAACAGAAAGCCAACAATAAAACAATTACGATAAATGATGCATTGAAATTTATTACATAACTATGACACATTACAAGCTTCAGCACAAAAACGGTAAATGAAGAAAAGCCATCAATGTATTTCAATGACATTCTGCATAAAAAAAGCGTCAAAAATCCCAAAGCCCAAGATCTGTACACAACTGTTGTGTAAATTGTGGAAGTTTTTTAAAAAAATCTAACGCTACATCCTTATCTCTTTAATATTGTCGGTATTGTCTCCAAAATTTGTGTTTACAGTTTTAAAAAATATTTGCTTAGTTTTTATTTTGCACTGCAATGTTAAATAAATGGAGAAAAAAGTCTTAATAAAATTATACTTGAAATAATTACGTTTTTGAAAACTAATTTTACTTTTATAGATATAAAGTTAAATACTTCCGTATTTTTCATCAGTTAATAAAAAATAATCCAATTTTCCTTCATACATTAGATGAAAGCAAACTACTTTCCTGTTGGCAGATCACAACAATGAAAAGGACGCAGAAAAAAAAGAATAAAAAGTATGAAATTATTTAAGCAAAATTCTAAAGCAAAAAATTCCTTAGAAATTCAAATCCACGATATCTGCATATAACCACTACTCTTTAAATCCGTTAAGTTCAGGTTAATCAAGAAGCTTCAACAAGGCCAAGTGAAAGAAAACTTTGCAGCCTAACAAGGGACCTCTTCTTTTCTCCCGAACATGAGCTGTCGGCTAGCTTTATATCAAATCTTCCACAGGGTTGCGGCGCTTTGGCTCAGAGAAGATATTTTATAAACGCTGTGCACTGAGGGAAAAACTAATTATTTGCAGAGGATACATTTTCATGCTTCTGTAGCCTTAACTCGGGGAGAGCAGAAATTGTGTGGATCTGTGGTGTCGGCAGCGGTGGATGTTTGTTCAACAGTTTAGGGTTTAATGGCCATGAATATGCGCTGGTAAGGAGAAATGGATTTTGGAACTCATAACTGTCCAAACAATTAACGGCAATTATTGTGCCTTATGAATTTATAAGACGGTTTCTGAAGTAATTAAGAAGGTGAAAAATTAATTAAAATTGAACAAAATGTCTTATGTAAATAAGATCGGTGTCATTAAAAAGCTAATTTTTTAAAAACTACACGATGATGTTAAAATACTTTTTGTGCGATAATATGCTCTTAAGTTATTGCGCAAAAACGTTAAAATGTAGGGTGATTTTTAATTTATTTAAGTTCAAATTAAAATTTCGAAAAATCCTTTCTTAGTGAGCACCTACTCCCCAAGAAGAAACCACGTGCCAATTTTCAAGCTTCTAGTCCTGGTGGTTTTGTAGATTCGTTGATGGGTCAATGAGTTCCTTTATCTTTTATATATATCTAGATTAATTATAGAGATCGCCCTTGTATATAGTTAGAAATGATTTAGTGTAAAGGCAAGCATAAAAATCTGCCATCTGGGGAACAACTTTTTATATTTTTCTAATAGTATCATTCGATGCAAAATGTATAATGAAAACACTGATTATTTGGAAAGAAAATATTGAATAACTAGAAGATTTGTGCCCGTCTAAGACAGGCTTTTGTCCTGCAAATCATATCTCAGAACTGATTGTAACAGATTTACTCACGAAAGATATAATACAAAATCTCATGCGGATTGGCAGAGTGCTTAAGAAATAAATGGAAAAAAATGAAAAAAAAAACAGGATTGATGAATCCCTTGGCACTATCTTTAACTTTCAACTTTCGTTTTGTTAATAACTTCACTTTTAACGGCAAACTGTCGTTTTACCCGAGTAAAAATAATGCAAAATGCACTAACAGAAAAAAATGCATTACTACGAAACGCTACGAAAGTTAGCACAAATAAACTTTGGAGGAAGAGAATGTGCATCTCGGGGCTCTTTTTTCGAAATTTTATAATTTTAATGAATTGAAAATTAAGCAAAATTTGAACGCTTTTCTCAATAACTTCCGAAAATATTACAGCTGAAAAATGATTTTTACGCCATCTGAAAGTACAAAAAATTACCTTTTTAATGATATCAATTAAGTTTATCTACAATTTTTCTCTAATTTAAAAATATTTTTTGACATAATTTAATAATACTAATAATTAATTTGGCATAAATTAATATAACGCTTTTCATTGTTGAAACGCAATTCAATCCGTTTTCATTCTTTAAGGAAATATTTAATTACGTGTTTCTCATTCATTGTTGAAAGCCGAGGTAATATTCTAATACAATCAATCCGATTTGCTCGTTCAATAATGACGCAGACAAGAAGGGCGGGGTTATTTTAAGCTCCGCCCAGCGTTACCGAAATTTGAGGATGATTATAATATAGATAAATATAGTTTCAATAGTATAGTGTGATTCAAAAGTCCGAAGCAGTTTAAAGAAACATAATTCGCAAAAGGTGAGAGAAAGATCCCGTCTGCGCAGAAAAGGTAGAAGTGATATCATTGTCAACAACGTTAGTGATATACAGAGAAAAGAAGGGTTAAATCTAATTTCATTAAGGGATCAAACATGACAACGAACATTAGGGAAAAAGTCACGATTATAACAAAGGGCATTTTCTCAATTCTTTACATCAGCCAAAATACAGGTCGACACATGAATTCTGGGAATCTTTATAAATGGGTAGGAATGTCACAGCGTAGGATACGTCACAGGATATCAGTAGCGTAGCAAGGGTAAATGACGCCCAGAGTATAATGCAATTTCCTCGCCCCCAGTCCTTATCAATGGCATAGCAAGAGTCACCTGGTACATGATATGACTTTTTTCGCCTACGTCATCATATACGACTCTAAAAATTAGCATAAACGAACTAAATTTCAGTTGCTATGGCTCCCCCTAGGAATGGAGCCCGGAGTATCTAACTCCTTTCGTATTTTGAGTTATAGAGTCCACATGGATATGGACAGATTAAACTTCCTATAGACGGTTTTATTTTTCAAAATTCGATAGAAATCTGCAATTTTAGTCTAAAGGCCATGTACCAAATTTTATTCATCTGTCTCAGAAATGCCTGAAGCGTAGAGATTCATAAAATCTCGTGATCGAATATTTTGATGTAGACAATGCGTTATCTCTGTATAGCTTCATATAGGAGGAAATAAAAATATTCGTCATGGCTTGACGAACTATCAGGCAAACTCTGCACACGGCTTATTCTATGATTCTGGCTCCTTGTATGATTGGTTTATTAGTTTAATTTATGTCCTATTAAAAGTGACTGGAGCCAGAATTAGAAATTTTATATCGTAATTAGATGACAGGCATGACACCAGAACTACTAACAACTCTTAAAATTACCCTGTTGTACCATCCATCAGGATATATCAGCCTGGACATATTTGAAGTGGTTTGAAGTTCCGTGCAAGCCAAGGACTTTTCATACAATTGAGGTTTGAACTACTGTCCTATTTACGAAATCACAGTATCTAGAAACGTAAAAGATTTATTCTGAAAAAAAAGGTAAGAAAAAATCGAAACCAAATTAAATTAAATTTTCTCGTTTTAATAAGGAATTCGAAATGGTGATTATGTCAACGATTTGAGAGTATGTCTATTTCATCTTGGCGAAGAAATGCAATAGTATAGTAGAATCCTTTTGAACCGCCAACAAGGGACCTAGACGATGCCGGGTAAGATATTTTTTCGAATTACTGAACACATGTTTCTAGAAATTTCCTGTTCACGATATGTGATATCATCTTCCGGTAATTGAACTATTACCGTCCTTTTTGAGGTACGGAAACCCTCCGCACATGCGCAAGTCCGCTTTGATTGCATCAAAATAGGGGTGAGATGGACGCTGGAGGTGGAAATAGTTACTTATTATTAACCCGTGTATAAAATACTACGCAAGCTTCGAATTAAAACAAAACAATACTATTCAAAGAAGAAAATGAGTATCAACATCGAAAGAGAATAGCTAAAATAAAAAACGCGTTGAACAAAGGATTCCGGAACAGCGCTCTTCTTACTTACTGCGCATCACCCCTCTAAGGAGTAAAATCGTCCAAAAATGATTGTGCAGGTTTTTGAAACAGACAGTAGTTTGAGGAAGGGAACAAGCGCCAAAAATTGAAATTCGTTTCTTTCCAACAAACGGGTGTTATCATATCGAGTCGTTATCATATAAACCTTCATTTTCAGTTATAAAAATGGTACGAAAGTCAATAAGTAAACTACTAAAGTAAAAAATCCCATATAAAAATTTGATTAAGACAAAATAATAAATAAGAAAGGTAGGAAAATTTCTCTTTCCCCCAAAAAAACAGTTTTTGGAATCGTTTCCTTCTTCAATCTGCCGATTCATTGGCAGTGTGCGAGGTCCTCTGGTCATATTTTTCGATTTATTGGCCGCAATTAAATCAAATACCGAAAATCGTACAGATTATTTAAAAATGAAACACATAGACATAATAATAAATTTCAGGAAAAAAATTAAACAGCATCTTGAGATTACTTGCATATTGTGACATAAAGATTATACATTTCTTGATGTCATGGCATGCAACTTCCATTGCCGTCTGTTGTCGGAATTTTATAAATTCACCGTATATAAACTTCATAAAGCTGTTTCCTTCCACCAAACTTTCTCAGTCGTTTTCTTCTTCGTTCTCTCCTTTCTCCTTGTCATCTTTCTTCCTTCCCGTCACAGTTCGATTATTTCGACGTCATCTATAGAGAGTGCGAAAGGAAGAAACATGTGCGTATGCACTAAAGCTAGTACCATCTCTTCACTAATGCATTGCATATTTTAGTTTCGCTTTTAAATTTATATCTTAAAAAGTGATGTTATTATTATCAAATTATGAGCCATTTCACAGTAATAGTATAAATACTTTCAGATAGCACTCAGCGTATCAAAAAGTTTCGAGACTAGCTCTGTTGTTAAGAAACTATAATATTATTATTTATTAGTATCTATTTGGACAAACTGTCACTCTTAAATTAGTCTTCTTGCACCGCAATACAGCGTTCCCAGAATTCTTGCCACTTCTGAAATGTACCCTGGAAGTCCACTTTCCGAAGCGTGTCAAGCATCTTCGGTGATGTTTTGCATTCCTCGTCGTCTTCCAGTGATGTTCTTACGCTCTTGAAACGCGCATGCCTCTCAAAACAACTTGCAGAACTCGTAGCGGCATCGTCGTAAACATACTGCATCAATGTGTAGCGTCGCTGTGGTTGATTTGCAGAGTTTCACACAAAATTTCATGTTCGCCCTTTGTTCAAACTTGCTGCTCATGTTGTGATAGCAAAATGGTAACGCATATGATTACAAAAACACGAGTTACACAGATACCGATGCACACAGTACCTACTATTTCTCTAGAAATGTCAGTACTACCCGTGAGTATATGGGCGTCTTCGTGCTGCTATCTATTGGTGTGTTACAGAACTAATTTCGAAACTTTTTGATACCATCTCTTAAGATATGACAGAACAATAGATTAAACTACCCTTTCTATTTAGAACAAAAGCAAGGCAGCAGGTTCTCTAAGAGACCTATATATCTTACAGCTTTCTTTTAAACATCTACACCTTGCACAGCCGAAAGGGAATTCTTATTTCAATATCGAAGAGCCTAAAGAATCCACCTTTGATAAACAAATACAATATTTTCTTTCATCTTCCAAACAGGTTAAAAACTACATCCCCCTACTGGCACGGATTCACAATTTATTGGAACAAATCCTACTACTCACACACTGATACTCCTGAGGAATGAAATAGAAAGAAAAAAATCCAATTTTATTTTCAACTCTCCCGCCTGAGGTCGAAAGCAATAAAACTTTTTATTGCTTGCGCGAGCGCCTGTCAGATCTTTCCTTATCCAGAAGCCAGCTACAGTTTTAAACTTCTCATAGGAGTCATAGCTGCAAAATTTGTTTATCATTTTACGTTATTATTAGTCACTGTTGAATAAAGCGAGACTGGATCTTTGGTTCTATGACTACGGGCCAAGAAAATATTTTCGTCGGCAAATAATAAATCGAATCTTGAAACAGTCTCAACAGTTATAAATTGCTCGTTGGAATTTTTCTTTTGTCATCCTTTCATCGAGTGTGAAGCTATTGTCACAGTTTTTACAGTAGTTTGAAAACCAATTGCTTCTGTAAGATTTTTTGAGAATGGTGAGATATTTGGGCAGCCTATTTTACGAATAGTCTTTTGAATGCTATTTATTTTTCGTGAAACTAAAGCAGAGCTCTTTCAACTGGCGAGTTTTGAAAGAATTTTTAAAATCTGTTTTTGTATACACAAAAAAAAATTCATTTTCAATTTTATAGCACCGAGATACATTTTTTTCAGTTTACGAATGGAAAGTGTCAGTCTTTATAGTTGAATAAATAAGTGAGACTTATTAGTTATAAATAAAAATTTTCAAAACGGAGATAACTGTACCATTTATTAATATAACATTTTTGTTGGTAAAACCAAAATTTTGTATTCTAAGCTCATTCAATGAAATTTGGTCGACTGAATAGGCTGCTTGATGTACTGGCTGCTCCACTGTATGGAAAGTTTGCCGTATTTATATTACTAAAACGTTTTTTAATGTGCCATGACAGAGAAGTAATTTTACTAAAAAAAATGTAGTAGAAATTTTTAGTATCTCTATCCTTAAAAATGTAATTAATATTTCTGAGAAATAAACTTAAAATTAGAAAAGATAGTGTATTAAAACTGTGTCATCGGTCCAGTTAACGAAAATGTTTTTCCAAATTAGACCACCAATTTCTCGAAGCGTAATTAAAGCAAAAGTGTTTTTTGATCCTCAAATTCACATCGGCTTTCAATGTATGACCTCAAGTATGATATTTTATGAACTGTATTATTTGTCCTCCCTTTGTTTCCTCACATATGACACAAAAACACTTATACTTAGTTTTTGTTCTTTATGAACTTATATTTTATGTCTTCAATGTCCTTTCTTTCTGCTTTTTCATGTTCCACTTTCGCTTTACGAGGACTAAAAAAGGAGGACTCTTAAAAAGTCCTTAATGCTTTGGGAGAAGTTAAAAATAACTCCGCCCGTTTGGTCTGTGTTATTAACGAATGCGCAAATCCGATTTCTGGCATCAAAGAATTTATACATGTTTTCCGAGTTAGCAGTTTTCTTTCCTTTTTCATTTATGCTGATTCATTACCCTCACTTCAAGCATCAGTTCTCTGTGGATCATTTGATTGAGTCATGAGTTCGGTTTTTTCGAACTTGAATTTGGCTACATGCCAAAGAGATTCAGCTTCTTAGATGATTTATTATCAAATAGGAGTTATAATAGAATTAATTTATTTTTCGGAGATCTGTTTGTTGAATTATGACTATCGGAGCATTTTTTATTTGTTTATTTTGTGTAAGCCTTTTTTCTCTGAATATTGGGAAACGTTATGAATACAGATCTTTTTACTAAATTATGGGATCTTCGAAGTGGCGCTCGGATATTATTGCTAAACTTGCCAATATGCATGAGATTTGTATTACATCTTTCATGAGTAAATCTATTCTGAGATATGACTGGTGAGTTATAAGCCCGTCTGAGACGGGCACAAATCTTCTAGATTAATGGAATTGAAGTTACAATATAGGTCCCATCTAACAGACGGTCCAAAATATGGCAATTCTCTCCCATACCCGTTTATTTTATGCAACATAGATGTATACCTGCGCTTAGAAAACTCTCTAAGACAGCATGTCATTCCTGTACTTTGATGCTGTTGGTGGGAAGGGAATTTCATTAACTTTCGTTCGGGAGCTATGACAATGCTAACACGATCGGACGCAATACCAATGCTAACACGATCAGACGCAACTCATCTCTAAGATTAAAAGTTAAATTTTTGCTTATGCTTAAGGAAAAGTTTATCAAACTGGACTATTCTGTCATACAAAGTTATATTTGCGTTTTTAAATAACTTTTTGTATTTCTTTGCTATTTCAACTAACAAAATGACCAGGAATTCAAGAGGAAGTTGACGTTTGTTTTCACGTAAGGTTCCTTAGCAATGACAACGGTTGTCGTTGACAGCCTGAAATATTTTGACATTTTTTAAATAATATGTTGGAACTAATGATAAATATCATTGAATTAGGGGTTGGGACACAGGTTTACGAACTTTTGCTGGTATATAAAAAGAAATATTGAGAAAAATTCGGGAAGTCAAAGATACAAACGTAATCGGGCGCAACTCATCTACCTACGTGCCCCTCACATACATCAAAAGAGCTCTAGAGAAAAAACCACGACACCCTAGTGTGTGCCAGGAAGCTACTAGAGGTCCCACACCTTTCTCGGTAAAACCCGCACTTAGGCACAAAAAATATGGGTGCTTCATCTCACAGATTAGATACGCCCGACGGAAGGTTAATGTTTAGTCACTTTCACGACTTTTATTACTAAAGGATTCAGAATAACGAATAAAAATAAGAAGTTTTTAGAAGAAGGCTTTTATTTACTTATTACCCACTCACCCATAGGGTATGGAGCATTTTAACGGTCGGCAGGGAAGAGAACAAAGAGAAAATGATACATTGTATACACATTCAATAAATAAAAACAAATACAAAATAAAAATACAATTCTCAAAAATAATTTTATATATAATACATTAAATTCCTTCCTCATTTGGGATGCGAAGACACGAAGAGAAATCTGATCATTTAAACCAAAATAAGAAAATATTTGTTGTTTGAATAATCATATTTTTAAATATTAAAAATTAAGTGTAGCTCTTGTTATTTTTGTTCTCGGTGTTTATTTTGATACCAGACGTGATGAGTATAGTAAAATTATTCTTACACAAACTAATTCCAAGCAATCGCGCCGATTACAAATGGCTCTAACTTCCTTGTAAACAACGATAGGAAAAAATAATTTGAACACGAACACAGAAAGATGCTCGAAATTTTTTTTTGTGTTAGAAATTATTTCCCTGTTTGACTTCCCTTGGTATCTAGGGTAAGAATCATGCGATAGGTCATTCACACCAGATACTGTGATGCAGGTTAGCAGCCACTTAAGGTATCCGAACACGTTCGAAAGTCGATTTTCGACCAAAATTCCATTTTTTTAATTTTTGATGTTTTCGATAGTTCATTCATTTACCTTTCTAAAACATATTTACTTTTGTCGGTACGTTAATTAGAAGATGAGATATTAATTGTTTTATAACAAACCGAAAACCGGAAGTGGGCGTTTAATTAGCCGAAAGTTGTCATTTAAAGGGACAGAAACCTGTCAAAAATTCTTTTAAACTCCTTTTTTGCAAGCTAATATGATGTCAGTATATTTTTAGGATTTTTTTTTTAAAGTTTAGATACATAATTTGAGCGCGTGGAAAAACTAAAATTTGATTTTTCTCAAAATTAGATTTTATGCATATTTTTCAAACTTCAAACATGATAACTCAAGATATTATGATTCGATTGTTCTGAAATTTTGTGAACACTTTCTTCAAATGTTTCTCTAGTGAATGTACTAGAATAATGTATATTGTAACAATATTTTTTAAATTATGGTCTTTTATTTGAAAAATGACATAGAAAATTTACTGAAAATCTTATAATGATTGTTCGATTAGCTCTAAAATTTTTATTTATCCAAAGAATGTTAAGATTCTAGTACAAGCACTAGTCCATAGTATGTAGTTTAGTTTAGTATTAGTTTTATTTGAATTATTACAAAAGTTTGACCTGTAGCATGTTTGAAGTTTTGGGAAATTTCCTCTAAAAAGCAGCAGAAATTCAAGAATTTTGTAAATTTATAATAATTTATACTCAAAAATCATACGCTAATATTAATCTTTATTAAATTCGAATCTAAAAAATATATTTTGGTGTTTCTATTTCACAATTTAAGAAAAAAGTGCTCCGACCGTGTTCGGATACCTTAAGCGTTTTCGATAGCCGAGTTCGAAATAATTTCAGAAGATTTGCGTAGCCACACGCACAACATGCATGAGGCTATGTAAATCTTCTGAAATTACTTCTTTCATCTGCATTGCATCAGTATGGGTCCCAGATTCCGCCTTAACGTCTGTTTTGTGTTCAACATTGTGAACAAACTGAAGATACACATAGAGAATGCTTCATATGGTAGGGATATGGATTACCGCTTGGAAGTTGTCTATGTGACCAAGGATACTCACAATGAGCAATTCGTCAGTTAACAAGCAACACCACCTATCACAATTTTTTTAAACATTTCTTATAATATGAGATATAAACATGAGACCGCATGTTCCTACCATATGTGAAAAAAATTAAGAAATATTCGTTGTTGGTTGCGAAAAGTTGATTTTTTTCTTCCTCTTTGGAATTTCAAAAAAATGATATAGGTGGTATTGCTTGTTAACCGACGAATTATTACGTACGCAAACAAACTTCCGTTCTTTCTGTATTCTGCTAATTTTTTTCTTCCTGTCGTTGCTTACAAGCTGTCCCAGTGGCTCAGTTGATAGAGCATTGACTGGAAATCTGTCGTTGTTTAAAAGGGGTTATAACCACTTGTAATCAATACAAATGCTTTGAATTACCTGTATTAAAATATTTTGTATCGTTATGTTTCTTTTGTAATATTATGCATGATTTATTTTGTATGAATTATGTAGTAGTTTGTAAAAGATCGAAATGTTTCCTTTCTAGTTGACCTATTACTAGTCTTACTCTCTTTCAGGGTCAGAGTATGTTATAAATAAATGAAATATGCTAACTCAAAAAAAAAATGCCACCCTTAAAAGTTGGTAAATGCCTACCAATTGTTCACTGAATATTGTTAACACAAAAGAATTCTATATTCATGATTTAAAATTCCATTAATTCAGGGGTGGAGGGTGGGGAAACTTCAACATATTAAATGTTTAAAGGCGTAGGAATAAAGCGAATGCGCAACTTTGGGTTCCAAACAATAAAAGATGGAGCATGTGAGGTAGATAATAAGGCAATGAAAATTATTATTCACTGCGGTCGGACATTTCGAAATTTTTAGTTCGTGTTAAGTCTTGACCCCCGAAGCTAACTCCGAGAAAAGTTAAATTCCTCTGATGTAGTTCTAAGTTTAATTTGCGGTTCTACTCAATTTTGCACAAAATCCGTAAATCAAAATATAATTAGAAAACTAATAACGAGAGTTGACATTTTTCCAATTTCGTCTCTTTTCGGAGGTAACATAAAGCCGGCACTGTTTCTCACTTTCATCGTCTGGGGACGCATCCACCGCGCAGATCTGTCGAGAGAGGAGGACTGTAAAATAAAAGGCTTCAAACCATTTCTCTAATTCCTTTCTACTGCCATCGTGTCGGCCTGGATGACAAAGTGAAATTCTTCCTAGTCGATGACAAAGCGAGCTCGCTAGTGCGCTCAGCTTGCCCTTCCAATTCATTAACACGTCTGTGCACGCCTCCCCAACTTTTAAAAGATCAAAAGAAAGGGTGAGTCTGGTTTTCTACTTGAGAGTTTATGCTCTGCCGAAGTTTCTAGGTTTATTTCGGCCTGTGTGTGCACCTCCGTGGGGGAGGGAAATTTCAAAGGATTTAAAGTATGTTGGGGAACTTTTAACTATGTGCTGTTCATGTGGCTTCTGGGAAAGGCCTGGACGGAAAGTATTGCTATCTGCGTTACGGTGATCATTCGTCACTTTTTCAATTCCTGTAAAGAATTTTAATTTAGAATTTAGCTGCTATAGTCGTGATCCTTGAGCTTCATTTAAACGGAGAAACAGGTGTTACGCAATTTGCGTTATGGTATTATCTAAAAAGTAGAATTTTCCAATCCGATGATATTTGTGGCTTCAAAACTCTGTAATCAAGTTGTACTTGATTACTGACCGAAAATTACTTAAATCTTACTAATTATTTTTTATAAAAACTAACGATTTATCTCGAGTTTCAAGTAATAGTATATAAAATGAAATTACGACAACGTAAAGATTACTGGGGTTAAATTACTGGCATTTACCAGTACACACGATTCAAAATCTCGGTTGACCGTAGGAGTGTTATCTACATCAAGACGGTGCTTATTTCAAACACTAATATTGCGCATAACATCAACACACTAATTGAGCGAATATTAGCTTTGCTAGGAGGAAGACATATTATAATAAAATAATATTGTTCACTCTCTCATTTCAGTAATCTATGTATTGATGCATATCAGTATTTTGTACACTTGAAAAATACCCTACTGATCAGTAAAATGTATATCAACCAGAAATTCCCTAGTAGGTTATTGTTAAATTGTTTCATAATGTGAAGCAGGTGTGAAGTTTAATTTAATCAAAATATGAAAATTACGATCCATGGCATCAGTTGGCTATACGCTTTATTGAAGTTCCTTATTATTGTACTATACCTTATTATTATACTTAATAAGCACCCGACGATCCTACAAATTAAAGATCCTGATTTCCCATAAGCATATTCCCGATGCTTCCATCAGTTAAGTACAATATCTTAAAGCTATCTTGTATTATTATGATGCTGTGGTGTTCTAAATGCTTTTTTTCAACCTGTTATTTTCCTCAATTATAGATCTCAAATATAACTGAAGTTCTGACTACCAATCATTACAATAGTTTATTTATTGAGATATATGCAAAAGATACATTACAAGATAAATAATATGACATAAAAAAGGATTCTTTACTGTAGGTATGGCACAAAGTGCTTCAGAGATGAAACAAATGTATTGCATCTTCTTAAAAATAATGTTACGGATATATTGATGAATTGCCGAATAATAGACGAAAAAAATTCACTATTGACATAGCATTTCAATTCAGAGGGAGGAACCGGAGAAAAATACTTTTCAAAATCAAAACACAAAATATACTCTTTCATTGGCTTTTGAAAAACTCCATGTTGGTTCCAAGGCTATAAAATAAATGTCCCTGCGCTCGATCACCAGTTACTCAAATTGCTTCCAGATGTACCGAAATTACATCAAGGAATTATAGCAATGAATTAACTAAGGACGAAATATTCGAATAAAGGGGAAAAAGTTCGAAACAGTTGCTCTCTTCTTTAGATCGGTTGGTCGTTCTTTATGTTCTTTCTTTTTAAAAGAAGAATTGCACGAAATTACGCGCCAAATAAGCATTTGGTTGATTTAGAAGTTCTTTTTTTCAACTCACTTTTGAATAATGATCACGTTGTCTAAATTCATTGAGACGTAACTTAAGTTGAGGCCTTATACTTCCTATTCATTCGTATGTATTCTTTTATGAACTTAATATGTGTTTAAAAAGTAATTGTCCTTGGATTTTGTGGAATTCCTTCAGATAAGAAACTAATGCGAGATGAATCTGTGGAGGTTTTCTCTCTTCGATATTCTCGTATACTTCCACAATATGGCTCATTTGGTGATCA
>BGPR01009659.1:27467-43283 GCA_013235015.1 Araneus ventricosus
CGAGATCTACACATAACCGTTTATCTTTAAATCCTTTAAGATCAAGTTGGGCTCAGCAAGTGCAAGAAGCAGAAGAAAAGTTTTAAGCCTACCAAGGCGTCCTCTACTTCTCTACCGCGACACTCCAGGGGCTGTCGGCTAGTTTTATATCAAATCTTCCACTCCGCTGCGGCGCTTACGGGGAGAAGATATTTTATAAGCTGTGTGCAATACGGCAGAAACTAATTATTTGTATATGCCACGTTTTCATGCTCCTCTAGCCTTAACTCGAGGAGAGCACAAATTGTGTGCATCTGAGCCGTCGATGGCTGCGGATATTTGTTAACAGTTTCGGTTTTATTGCGAAAGGATGTGTATTGGCCTATGTTTTTCAATTGGTCAGGCAATTCACTGCAATTATTGTACCAATTGAATATATGAGATATATTTTGGTGCAATTAAGAAGGTTTAAATGATTCCTATGGCGTACATTGTCAAAATGTTTTGTTGGAGATAATGTTTTGCTTTTGCGGAATATGCACAAACATGAGAAAGGGTTATACCTGTTAAAAATTGCTTTAAGATAGATATAATCCTGTCTTATTTAGGATTTTTTAAGTAATCTAATTCATTCCTTTGTGTAGCTGCCGCTGTTAAATATATACAGGGGTATTATCTTCAAATGCATTCTTTCTCTTCTTTCATCATAATTCATTTGAAAATTTTTAGAAAGACTTAGAAGGACACTTTTTGTTGCTTATTTTAATTGAAAAAATTACCACAAGGTGAACAGACGGCACTTCACAGTTGCTTTTGGTTTCACAGTTTTGGAAGAATCACATTCCTCATCCTCTATTGTCATAAGGTGGCGTAAGAGTGCTCAGATGATTATCATCATGCATGAGAAATAGAAGTGAATTGGTTCTTATTCATTCGAAAAATTTTACCTTCTAGTATACGAGGTGTGGAAAGAGAAAGGATTGTAATCCTCTAAAGATTTGACCTCGTGATCTCGATGAATCTCAACGTTTCAGACCTCCCTGAGTTCGAAAATCCGTTTTTGGAACTATATCTGTCGGTCGGTCATGAGGAGTCAGAGGCATGGAATTTGGTATGTGGCATTTACAAAAGATTTGTAGTTTTATGCGAAATTTTGGAGGAAATCTGTCAGCAGGATGTTTGTCTGTCGGTTCGTCCCTGTCATATGAACATGATAACTCAACAATACAAATAGCTAGATGCATGAAATTTAGCATGTAGTTTTATCATTAGAACTGTAGATAAAATTCAAATTTCGGACCAAATCTGTTGAAGGGTAAGTAAGCCTGTATATGTGCTTATGTGTCAACGCGAGAAAACTCAAAACCGCAAAGAATTAGACATATGAAATTTGGCATATGGCATTGTCACCATAATTATAGGTTTATGTGTAACTTTAGATCCAATCGGTGTAAAGGAAGATATCGATAAATCAAACTAGTCTTTTTTCATTCTACTACGAAGTACACGTGCACCGCCGAATGCATCAGATTGCACTGGTATACGAAAAAGTCAAAGCCAGCACACTACCGCTGGCTTAGCGGAAGTGATCTATGGGTCTGAAAAACAGAGAAAAGACATCATTGGACACTTTCGTCACCATCACCTTCCACGGAATTCTCTGTTTCCATGAAGATAATTGGTTTCTCTCAAAAACGCGGAGAGTGAAATATTAAGGGAAAATAACACTGAATTCCATTTGAAATATGATCCATTGGTCTCGACAAAAAGGGATGGTATCATCGAATTCTTTCATTTCTGTGAGCTTCGCAGAATTAGCTTATATGACAATGATTTGTCTCTCTCAGAACGGCAGAGACCAAAATAACAAGGAAAACAGCAATGAACTGCCCTGATTACTTGGCAAAAGTGAACCATGGCGTCTGAACTGCAAGGATATGGCATCATAGGAGTCCTTCATCACATACACATCGATGAAATTCTCTGCTTCTATGACGATGATTCTTTTCTCTGGAAACCGCAGAGAGCGAAAAAATGAGGAAGAAAGTCTTGACCTTTTGCATGATTCTTAAATATGATTCCTTCGGTGCTTAATTAGAAGATTGTTATAACTATTGTTACAAATATTTTGTGACAAGTGGTACGTGAATTCTGGAATGTATATTCATATAATGAAATTAATAATTTATAGATATATTGGAATTTGCCAAAGTATTATAAATCTGGGATTTACTTAATGTAGAAATACATGAAACAGTAATAATTTTGGTTATTGTGCATCAGAAACAGTTAAAAATGACTCCAACATTCAAAACTTTACTGACTCATGATATTTTCTTTCATCCAATAGTAGGATACATTTATAATGAAAATATACCATAGACTAACAACTGCTTTAAAAAAACCGCGGGTATTTATGTAGTGCTTTAAGTTTAAAATGATGGAAACAGAAAGCCAACAATAAAACAATTACGATAAATGATGCATTGAAATTTATTACATAACTATGACACATTACAAGCTTCAGCACAAAAACGGTAAATGAAGAAAAGCCATCAATGTATTTCAATGACATTCTGCATAAAAAAAGCGTCAAAAATCCCAAAGCCCAAGATCTGTACACAACTGTTGTGTAAATTGTGGAAGTTTTTTAAAAAAATCTAACGCTACATCCTTATCTCTTTAATATTGTCGGTATTGTCTCCAAAATTTGTGTTTACAGTTTTAAAAAATATTTGCTTAGTTTTTATTTTGCACTGCAATGTTAAATAAATGGAGAAAAAAGTCTTAATAAAATTATACTTGAAATAATTACGTTTTTGAAAACTAATTTTACTTTTATAGATATAAAGTTAAATACTTCCGTATTTTTCATCAGTTAATAAAAAATAATCCAATTTTCCTTCATACATTAGATGAAAGCAAACTACTTTCCTGTTGGCAGATCACAACAATGAAAAGGACGCAGAAAAAAAAGAATAAAAAGTATGAAATTATTTAAGCAAAATTCTAAAGCAAAAAATTCCTTAGAAATTCAAATCCACGATATCTGCATATAACCACTACTCTTTAAATCCGTTAAGTTCAGGTTAATCAAGAAGCTTCAACAAGGCCAAGTGAAAGAAAACTTTGCAGCCTAACAAGGGACCTCTTCTTTTCTCCCGAACATGAGCTGTCGGCTAGCTTTATATCAAATCTTCCACAGGGTTGCGGCGCTTTGGCTCAGAGAAGATATTTTATAAACGCTGTGCACTGAGGGAAAAACTAATTATTTGCAGAGGATACATTTTCATGCTTCTGTAGCCTTAACTCGGGGAGAGCAGAAATTGTGTGGATCTGTGGTGTCGGCAGCGGTGGATGTTTGTTCAACAGTTTAGGGTTTAATGGCCATGAATATGCGCTGGTAAGGAGAAATGGATTTTGGAACTCATAACTGTCCAAACAATTAACGGCAATTATTGTGCCTTATGAATTTATAAGACGGTTTCTGAAGTAATTAAGAAGGTGAAAAATTAATTAAAATTGAACAAAATGTCTTATGTAAATAAGATCGGTGTCATTAAAAAGCTAATTTTTTAAAAACTACACGATGATGTTAAAATACTTTTTGTGCGATAATATGCTCTTAAGTTATTGCGCAAAAACGTTAAAATGTAGGGTGATTTTTAATTTATTTAAGTTCAAATTAAAATTTCGAAAAATCCTTTCTTAGTGAGCACCTACTCCCCAAGAAGAAACCACGTGCCAATTTTCAAGCTTCTAGTCCTGGTGGTTTTGTAGATTCGTTGATGGGTCAATGAGTTCCTTTATCTTTTATATATATCTAGATTAATTATAGAGATCGCCCTTGTATATAGTTAGAAATGATTTAGTGTAAAGGCAAGCATAAAAATCTGCCATCTGGGGAACAACTTTTTATATTTTTCTAATAGTATCATTCGATGCAAAATGTATAATGAAAACACTGATTATTTGGAAAGAAAATATTGAATAACTAGAAGATTTGTGCCCGTCTAAGACAGGCTTTTGTCCTGCAAATCATATCTCAGAACTGATTGTAACAGATTTACTCACGAAAGATATAATACAAAATCTCATGCGGATTGGCAGAGTGCTTAAGAAATAAATGGAAAAAAATGAAAAAAAAAACAGGATTGATGAATCCCTTGGCACTATCTTTAACTTTCAACTTTCGTTTTGTTAATAACTTCACTTTTAACGGCAAACTGTCGTTTTACCCGAGTAAAAATAATGCAAAATGCACTAACAGAAAAAAATGCATTACTACGAAACGCTACGAAAGTTAGCACAAATAAACTTTGGAGGAAGAGAATGTGCATCTCGGGGCTCTTTTTTCGAAATTTTATAATTTTAATGAATTGAAAATTAAGCAAAATTTGAACGCTTTTCTCAATAACTTCCGAAAATATTACAGCTGAAAAATGATTTTTACGCCATCTGAAAGTACAAAAAATTACCTTTTTAATGATATCAATTAAGTTTATCTACAATTTTTCTCTAATTTAAAAATATTTTTTGACATAATTTAATAATACTAATAATTAATTTGGCATAAATTAATATAACGCTTTTCATTGTTGAAACGCAATTCAATCCGTTTTCATTCTTTAAGGAAATATTTAATTACGTGTTTCTCATTCATTGTTGAAAGCCGAGGTAATATTCTAATACAATCAATCCGATTTGCTCGTTCAATAATGACGCAGACAAGAAGGGCGGGGTTATTTTAAGCTCCGCCCAGCGTTACCGAAATTTGAGGATGATTATAATATAGATAAATATAGTTTCAATAGTATAGTGTGATTCAAAAGTCCGAAGCAGTTTAAAGAAACATAATTCGCAAAAGGTGAGAGAAAGATCCCGTCTGCGCAGAAAAGGTAGAAGTGATATCATTGTCAACAACGTTAGTGATATACAGAGAAAAGAAGGGTTAAATCTAATTTCATTAAGGGATCAAACATGACAACGAACATTAGGGAAAAAGTCACGATTATAACAAAGGGCATTTTCTCAATTCTTTACATCAGCCAAAATACAGGTCGACACATGAATTCTGGGAATCTTTATAAATGGGTAGGAATGTCACAGCGTAGGATACGTCACAGGATATCAGTAGCGTAGCAAGGGTAAATGACGCCCAGAGTATAATGCAATTTCCTCGCCCCCAGTCCTTATCAATGGCATAGCAAGAGTCACCTGGTACATGATATGACTTTTTTCGCCTACGTCATCATATACGACTCTAAAAATTAGCATAAACGAACTAAATTTCAGTTGCTATGGCTCCCCCTAGGAATGGAGCCCGGAGTATCTAACTCCTTTCGTATTTTGAGTTATAGAGTCCACATGGATATGGACAGATTAAACTTCCTATAGACGGTTTTATTTTTCAAAATTCGATAGAAATCTGCAATTTTAGTCTAAAGGCCATGTACCAAATTTTATTCATCTGTCTCAGAAATGCCTGAAGCGTAGAGATTCATAAAATCTCGTGATCGAATATTTTGATGTAGACAATGCGTTATCTCTGTATAGCTTCATATAGGAGGAAATAAAAATATTCGTCATGGCTTGACGAACTATCAGGCAAACTCTGCACACGGCTTATTCTATGATTCTGGCTCCTTGTATGATTGGTTTATTAGTTTAATTTATGTCCTATTAAAAGTGACTGGAGCCAGAATTAGAAATTTTATATCGTAATTAGATGACAGGCATGACACCAGAACTACTAACAACTCTTAAAATTACCCTGTTGTACCATCCATCAGGATATATCAGCCTGGACATATTTGAAGTGGTTTGAAGTTCCGTGCAAGCCAAGGACTTTTCATACAATTGAGGTTTGAACTACTGTCCTATTTACGAAATCACAGTATCTAGAAACGTAAAAGATTTATTCTGAAAAAAAAGGTAAGAAAAAATCGAAACCAAATTAAATTAAATTTTCTCGTTTTAATAAGGAATTCGAAATGGTGATTATGTCAACGATTTGAGAGTATGTCTATTTCATCTTGGCGAAGAAATGCAATAGTATAGTAGAATCCTTTTGAACCGCCAACAAGGGACCTAGACGATGCCGGGTAAGATATTTTTTCGAATTACTGAACACATGTTTCTAGAAATTTCCTGTTCACGATATGTGATATCATCTTCCGGTAATTGAACTATTACCGTCCTTTTTGAGGTACGGAAACCCTCCGCACATGCGCAAGTCCGCTTTGATTGCATCAAAATAGGGGTGAGATGGACGCTGGAGGTGGAAATAGTTACTTATTATTAACCCGTGTATAAAATACTACGCAAGCTTCGAATTAAAACAAAACAATACTATTCAAAGAAGAAAATGAGTATCAACATCGAAAGAGAATAGCTAAAATAAAAAACGCGTTGAACAAAGGATTCCGGAACAGCGCTCTTCTTACTTACTGCGCATCACCCCTCTAAGGAGTAAAATCGTCCAAAAATGATTGTGCAGGTTTTTGAAACAGACAGTAGTTTGAGGAAGGGAACAAGCGCCAAAAATTGAAATTCGTTTCTTTCCAACAAACGGGTGTTATCATATCGAGTCGTTATCATATAAACCTTCATTTTCAGTTATAAAAATGGTACGAAAGTCAATAAGTAAACTACTAAAGTAAAAAATCCCATATAAAAATTTGATTAAGACAAAATAATAAATAAGAAAGGTAGGAAAATTTCTCTTTCCCCCAAAAAAACAGTTTTTGGAATCGTTTCCTTCTTCAATCTGCCGATTCATTGGCAGTGTGCGAGGTCCTCTGGTCATATTTTTCGATTTATTGGCCGCAATTAAATCAAATACCGAAAATCGTACAGATTATTTAAAAATGAAACACATAGACATAATAATAAATTTCAGGAAAAAAATTAAACAGCATCTTGAGATTACTTGCATATTGTGACATAAAGATTATACATTTCTTGATGTCATGGCATGCAACTTCCATTGCCGTCTGTTGTCGGAATTTTATAAATTCACCGTATATAAACTTCATAAAGCTGTTTCCTTCCACCAAACTTTCTCAGTCGTTTTCTTCTTCGTTCTCTCCTTTCTCCTTGTCATCTTTCTTCCTTCCCGTCACAGTTCGATTATTTCGACGTCATCTATAGAGAGTGCGAAAGGAAGAAACATGTGCGTATGCACTAAAGCTAGTACCATCTCTTCACTAATGCATTGCATATTTTAGTTTCGCTTTTAAATTTATATCTTAAAAAGTGATGTTATTATTATCAAATTATGAGCCATTTCACAGTAATAGTATAAATACTTTCAGATAGCACTCAGCGTATCAAAAAGTTTCGAGACTAGCTCTGTTGTTAAGAAACTATAATATTATTATTTATTAGTATCTATTTGGACAAACTGTCACTCTTAAATTAGTCTTCTTGCACCGCAATACAGCGTTCCCAGAATTCTTGCCACTTCTGAAATGTACCCTGGAAGTCCACTTTCCGAAGCGTGTCAAGCATCTTCGGTGATGTTTTGCATTCCTCGTCGTCTTCCAGTGATGTTCTTACGCTCTTGAAACGCGCATGCCTCTCAAAACAACTTGCAGAACTCGTAGCGGCATCGTCGTAAACATACTGCATCAATGTGTAGCGTCGCTGTGGTTGATTTGCAGAGTTTCACACAAAATTTCATGTTCGCCCTTTGTTCAAACTTGCTGCTCATGTTGTGATAGCAAAATGGTAACGCATATGATTACAAAAACACGAGTTACACAGATACCGATGCACACAGTACCTACTATTTCTCTAGAAATGTCAGTACTACCCGTGAGTATATGGGCGTCTTCGTGCTGCTATCTATTGGTGTGTTACAGAACTAATTTCGAAACTTTTTGATACCATCTCTTAAGATATGACAGAACAATAGATTAAACTACCCTTTCTATTTAGAACAAAAGCAAGGCAGCAGGTTCTCTAAGAGACCTATATATCTTACAGCTTTCTTTTAAACATCTACACCTTGCACAGCCGAAAGGGAATTCTTATTTCAATATCGAAGAGCCTAAAGAATCCACCTTTGATAAACAAATACAATATTTTCTTTCATCTTCCAAACAGGTTAAAAACTACATCCCCCTACTGGCACGGATTCACAATTTATTGGAACAAATCCTACTACTCACACACTGATACTCCTGAGGAATGAAATAGAAAGAAAAAAATCCAATTTTATTTTCAACTCTCCCGCCTGAGGTCGAAAGCAATAAAACTTTTTATTGCTTGCGCGAGCGCCTGTCAGATCTTTCCTTATCCAGAAGCCAGCTACAGTTTTAAACTTCTCATAGGAGTCATAGCTGCAAAATTTGTTTATCATTTTACGTTATTATTAGTCACTGTTGAATAAAGCGAGACTGGATCTTTGGTTCTATGACTACGGGCCAAGAAAATATTTTCGTCGGCAAATAATAAATCGAATCTTGAAACAGTCTCAACAGTTATAAATTGCTCGTTGGAATTTTTCTTTTGTCATCCTTTCATCGAGTGTGAAGCTATTGTCACAGTTTTTACAGTAGTTTGAAAACCAATTGCTTCTGTAAGATTTTTTGAGAATGGTGAGATATTTGGGCAGCCTATTTTACGAATAGTCTTTTGAATGCTATTTATTTTTCGTGAAACTAAAGCAGAGCTCTTTCAACTGGCGAGTTTTGAAAGAATTTTTAAAATCTGTTTTTGTATACACAAAAAAAAATTCATTTTCAATTTTATAGCACCGAGATACATTTTTTTCAGTTTACGAATGGAAAGTGTCAGTCTTTATAGTTGAATAAATAAGTGAGACTTATTAGTTATAAATAAAAATTTTCAAAACGGAGATAACTGTACCATTTATTAATATAACATTTTTGTTGGTAAAACCAAAATTTTGTATTCTAAGCTCATTCAATGAAATTTGGTCGACTGAATAGGCTGCTTGATGTACTGGCTGCTCCACTGTATGGAAAGTTTGCCGTATTTATATTACTAAAACGTTTTTTAATGTGCCATGACAGAGAAGTAATTTTACTAAAAAAAATGTAGTAGAAATTTTTAGTATCTCTATCCTTAAAAATGTAATTAATATTTCTGAGAAATAAACTTAAAATTAGAAAAGATAGTGTATTAAAACTGTGTCATCGGTCCAGTTAACGAAAATGTTTTTCCAAATTAGACCACCAATTTCTCGAAGCGTAATTAAAGCAAAAGTGTTTTTTGATCCTCAAATTCACATCGGCTTTCAATGTATGACCTCAAGTATGATATTTTATGAACTGTATTATTTGTCCTCCCTTTGTTTCCTCACATATGACACAAAAACACTTATACTTAGTTTTTGTTCTTTATGAACTTATATTTTATGTCTTCAATGTCCTTTCTTTCTGCTTTTTCATGTTCCACTTTCGCTTTACGAGGACTAAAAAAGGAGGACTCTTAAAAAGTCCTTAATGCTTTGGGAGAAGTTAAAAATAACTCCGCCCGTTTGGTCTGTGTTATTAACGAATGCGCAAATCCGATTTCTGGCATCAAAGAATTTATACATGTTTTCCGAGTTAGCAGTTTTCTTTCCTTTTTCATTTATGCTGATTCATTACCCTCACTTCAAGCATCAGTTCTCTGTGGATCATTTGATTGAGTCATGAGTTCGGTTTTTTCGAACTTGAATTTGGCTACATGCCAAAGAGATTCAGCTTCTTAGATGATTTATTATCAAATAGGAGTTATAATAGAATTAATTTATTTTTCGGAGATCTGTTTGTTGAATTATGACTATCGGAGCATTTTTTATTTGTTTATTTTGTGTAAGCCTTTTTTCTCTGAATATTGGGAAACGTTATGAATACAGATCTTTTTACTAAATTATGGGATCTTCGAAGTGGCGCTCGGATATTATTGCTAAACTTGCCAATATGCATGAGATTTGTATTACATCTTTCATGAGTAAATCTATTCTGAGATATGACTGGTGAGTTATAAGCCCGTCTGAGACGGGCACAAATCTTCTAGATTAATGGAATTGAAGTTACAATATAGGTCCCATCTAACAGACGGTCCAAAATATGGCAATTCTCTCCCATACCCGTTTATTTTATGCAACATAGATGTATACCTGCGCTTAGAAAACTCTCTAAGACAGCATGTCATTCCTGTACTTTGATGCTGTTGGTGGGAAGGGAATTTCATTAACTTTCGTTCGGGAGCTATGACAATGCTAACACGATCGGACGCAATACCAATGCTAACACGATCAGACGCAACTCATCTCTAAGATTAAAAGTTAAATTTTTGCTTATGCTTAAGGAAAAGTTTATCAAACTGGACTATTCTGTCATACAAAGTTATATTTGCGTTTTTAAATAACTTTTTGTATTTCTTTGCTATTTCAACTAACAAAATGACCAGGAATTCAAGAGGAAGTTGACGTTTGTTTTCACGTAAGGTTCCTTAGCAATGACAACGGTTGTCGTTGACAGCCTGAAATATTTTGACATTTTTTAAATAATATGTTGGAACTAATGATAAATATCATTGAATTAGGGGTTGGGACACAGGTTTACGAACTTTTGCTGGTATATAAAAAGAAATATTGAGAAAAATTCGGGAAGTCAAAGATACAAACGTAATCGGGCGCAACTCATCTACCTACGTGCCCCTCACATACATCAAAAGAGCTCTAGAGAAAAAACCACGACACCCTAGTGTGTGCCAGGAAGCTACTAGAGGTCCCACACCTTTCTCGGTAAAACCCGCACTTAGGCACAAAAAATATGGGTGCTTCATCTCACAGATTAGATACGCCCGACGGAAGGTTAATGTTTAGTCACTTTCACGACTTTTATTACTAAAGGATTCAGAATAACGAATAAAAATAAGAAGTTTTTAGAAGAAGGCTTTTATTTACTTATTACCCACTCACCCATAGGGTATGGAGCATTTTAACGGTCGGCAGGGAAGAGAACAAAGAGAAAATGATACATTGTATACACATTCAATAAATAAAAACAAATACAAAATAAAAATACAATTCTCAAAAATAATTTTATATATAATACATTAAATTCCTTCCTCATTTGGGATGCGAAGACACGAAGAGAAATCTGATCATTTAAACCAAAATAAGAAAATATTTGTTGTTTGAATAATCATATTTTTAAATATTAAAAATTAAGTGTAGCTCTTGTTATTTTTGTTCTCGGTGTTTATTTTGATACCAGACGTGATGAGTATAGTAAAATTATTCTTACACAAACTAATTCCAAGCAATCGCGCCGATTACAAATGGCTCTAACTTCCTTGTAAACAACGATAGGAAAAAATAATTTGAACACGAACACAGAAAGATGCTCGAAATTTTTTTTTGTGTTAGAAATTATTTCCCTGTTTGACTTCCCTTGGTATCTAGGGTAAGAATCATGCGATAGGTCATTCACACCAGATACTGTGATGCAGGTTAGCAGCCACTTAAGGTATCCGAACACGTTCGAAAGTCGATTTTCGACCAAAATTCCATTTTTTTAATTTTTGATGTTTTCGATAGTTCATTCATTTACCTTTCTAAAACATATTTACTTTTGTCGGTACGTTAATTAGAAGATGAGATATTAATTGTTTTATAACAAACCGAAAACCGGAAGTGGGCGTTTAATTAGCCGAAAGTTGTCATTTAAAGGGACAGAAACCTGTCAAAAATTCTTTTAAACTCCTTTTTTGCAAGCTAATATGATGTCAGTATATTTTTAGGATTTTTTTTTTAAAGTTTAGATACATAATTTGAGCGCGTGGAAAAACTAAAATTTGATTTTTCTCAAAATTAGATTTTATGCATATTTTTCAAACTTCAAACATGATAACTCAAGATATTATGATTCGATTGTTCTGAAATTTTGTGAACACTTTCTTCAAATGTTTCTCTAGTGAATGTACTAGAATAATGTATATTGTAACAATATTTTTTAAATTATGGTCTTTTATTTGAAAAATGACATAGAAAATTTACTGAAAATCTTATAATGATTGTTCGATTAGCTCTAAAATTTTTATTTATCCAAAGAATGTTAAGATTCTAGTACAAGCACTAGTCCATAGTATGTAGTTTAGTTTAGTATTAGTTTTATTTGAATTATTACAAAAGTTTGACCTGTAGCATGTTTGAAGTTTTGGGAAATTTCCTCTAAAAAGCAGCAGAAATTCAAGAATTTTGTAAATTTATAATAATTTATACTCAAAAATCATACGCTAATATTAATCTTTATTAAATTCGAATCTAAAAAATATATTTTGGTGTTTCTATTTCACAATTTAAGAAAAAAGTGCTCCGACCGTGTTCGGATACCTTAAGCGTTTTCGATAGCCGAGTTCGAAATAATTTCAGAAGATTTGCGTAGCCACACGCACAACATGCATGAGGCTATGTAAATCTTCTGAAATTACTTCTTTCATCTGCATTGCATCAGTATGGGTCCCAGATTCCGCCTTAACGTCTGTTTTGTGTTCAACATTGTGAACAAACTGAAGATACACATAGAGAATGCTTCATATGGTAGGGATATGGATTACCGCTTGGAAGTTGTCTATGTGACCAAGGATACTCACAATGAGCAATTCGTCAGTTAACAAGCAACACCACCTATCACAATTTTTTTAAACATTTCTTATAATATGAGATATAAACATGAGACCGCATGTTCCTACCATATGTGAAAAAAATTAAGAAATATTCGTTGTTGGTTGCGAAAAGTTGATTTTTTTCTTCCTCTTTGGAATTTCAAAAAAATGATATAGGTGGTATTGCTTGTTAACCGACGAATTATTACGTACGCAAACAAACTTCCGTTCTTTCTGTATTCTGCTAATTTTTTTCTTCCTGTCGTTGCTTACAAGCTGTCCCAGTGGCTCAGTTGATAGAGCATTGACTGGAAATCTGTCGTTGTTTAAAAGGGGTTATAACCACTTGTAATCAATACAAATGCTTTGAATTACCTGTATTAAAATATTTTGTATCGTTATGTTTCTTTTGTAATATTATGCATGATTTATTTTGTATGAATTATGTAGTAGTTTGTAAAAGATCGAAATGTTTCCTTTCTAGTTGACCTATTACTAGTCTTACTCTCTTTCAGGGTCAGAGTATGTTATAAATAAATGAAATATGCTAACTCAAAAAAAAAATGCCACCCTTAAAAGTTGGTAAATGCCTACCAATTGTTCACTGAATATTGTTAACACAAAAGAATTCTATATTCATGATTTAAAATTCCATTAATTCAGGGGTGGAGGGTGGGGAAACTTCAACATATTAAATGTTTAAAGGCGTAGGAATAAAGCGAATGCGCAACTTTGGGTTCCAAACAATAAAAGATGGAGCATGTGAGGTAGATAATAAGGCAATGAAAATTATTATTCACTGCGGTCGGACATTTCGAAATTTTTAGTTCGTGTTAAGTCTTGACCCCCGAAGCTAACTCCGAGAAAAGTTAAATTCCTCTGATGTAGTTCTAAGTTTAATTTGCGGTTCTACTCAATTTTGCACAAAATCCGTAAATCAAAATATAATTAGAAAACTAATAACGAGAGTTGACATTTTTCCAATTTCGTCTCTTTTCGGAGGTAACATAAAGCCGGCACTGTTTCTCACTTTCATCGTCTGGGGACGCATCCACCGCGCAGATCTGTCGAGAGAGGAGGACTGTAAAATAAAAGGCTTCAAACCATTTCTCTAATTCCTTTCTACTGCCATCGTGTCGGCCTGGATGACAAAGTGAAATTCTTCCTAGTCGATGACAAAGCGAGCTCGCTAGTGCGCTCAGCTTGCCCTTCCAATTCATTAACACGTCTGTGCACGCCTCCCCAACTTTTAAAAGATCAAAAGAAAGGGTGAGTCTGGTTTTCTACTTGAGAGTTTATGCTCTGCCGAAGTTTCTAGGTTTATTTCGGCCTGTGTGTGCACCTCCGTGGGGGAGGGAAATTTCAAAGGATTTAAAGTATGTTGGGGAACTTTTAACTATGTGCTGTTCATGTGGCTTCTGGGAAAGGCCTGGACGGAAAGTATTGCTATCTGCGTTACGGTGATCATTCGTCACTTTTTCAATTCCTGTAAAGAATTTTAATTTAGAATTTAGCTGCTATAGTCGTGATCCTTGAGCTTCATTTAAACGGAGAAACAGGTGTTACGCAATTTGCGTTATGGTATTATCTAAAAAGTAGAATTTTCCAATCCGATGATATTTGTGGCTTCAAAACTCTGTAATCAAGTTGTACTTGATTACTGACCGAAAATTACTTAAATCTTACTAATTATTTTTTATAAAAACTAACGATTTATCTCGAGTTTCAAGTAATAGTATATAAAATGAAATTACGACAACGTAAAGATTACTGGGGTTAAATTACTGGCATTTACCAGTACACACGATTCAAAATCTCGGTTGACCGTAGGAGTGTTATCTACATCAAGACGGTGCTTATTTCAAACACTAATATTGCGCATAACATCAACACACTAATTGAGCGAATATTAGCTTTGCTAGGAGGAAGACATATTATAATAAAATAATATTGTTCACTCTCTCATTTCAGTAATCTATGTATTGATGCATATCAGTATTTTGTACACTTGAAAAATACCCTACTGATCAGTAAAATGTATATCAACCAGAAATTCCCTAGTAGGTTATTGTTAAATTGTTTCATAATGTGAAGCAGGTGTGAAGTTTAATTTAATCAAAATATGAAAATTACGATCCATGGCATCAGTTGGCTATACGCTTTATTGAAGTTCCTTATTATTGTACTATACCTTATTATTATACTTAATAAGCACCCGACGATCCTACAAATTAAAGATCCTGATTTCCCATAAGCATATTCCCGATGCTTCCATCAGTTAAGTACAATATCTTAAAGCTATCTTGTATTATTATGATGCTGTGGTGTTCTAAATGCTTTTTTTCAACCTGTTATTTTCCTCAATTATAGATCTCAAATATAACTGAAGTTCTGACTACCAATCATTACAATAGTTTATTTATTGAGATATATGCAAAAGATACATTACAAGATAAATAATATGACATAAAAAAGGATTCTTTACTGTAGGTATGGCACAAAGTGCTTCAGAGATGAAACAAATGTATTGCATCTTCTTAAAAATAATGTTACGGATATATTGATGAATTGCCGAATAATAGACGAAAAAAATTCACTATTGACATAGCATTTCAATTCAGAGGGAGGAACCGGAGAAAAATACTTTTCAAAATCAAAACACAAAATATACTCTTTCATTGGCTTTTGAAAAACTCCATGTTGGTTCCAAGGCTATAAAATAAATGTCCCTGCGCTCGATCACCAGTTACTCAAATTGCTTCCAGATGTACCGAAATTACATCAAGGAATTATAGCAATGAATTAACTAAGGACGAAATATTCGAATAAAGGGGAAAAAGTTCGAAACAGTTGCTCTCTTCTTTAGATCGGTTGGTCGTTCTTTATGTTCTTTCTTTTTAAAAGAAGAATTGCACGAAATTACGCGCCAAATAAGCATTTGGTTGATTTAGAAGTTCTTTTTTTCAACTCACTTTTGAATAATGATCACGTTGTCTAAATTCATTGAGACGTAACTTAAGTTGAGGCCTTATACTTCCTATTCATTCGTATGTATTCTTTTATGAACTTAATATGTGTTTAAAAAGTAATTGTCCTTGGATTTTGTGGAATTCCTTCAGATAAGAAACTAATGCGAGATGAATCTGTGGAGGTTTTCTCTCTTCGATATTCTCGTATACTTCCACAATATGGCTCATTTGGTGATCA
>BGPR01009660.1:0-56359 GCA_013235015.1 Araneus ventricosus
TTTTTTTTATTTATTTATTTCTCCCTCGCTTACTCATTCCCACTCATCGGGAATCTTCACGATTCTAGATGCAGGGGCATGCAGTGGTATTAAAAAAATGAGTACTGGGTTAGTTCATCTCATCTTAAAATTTATGCATACAGGGTATCCCAAAAAGTTCGTTTACAAACTTAAAGGGTAGGTCAGGCATATCGAAACAAGTCATTTTTGCAATAGAACATGGAGTCGGAAACGCAAAGTTGGCCGCTACAGGGGGCTCTTGGTCAGTGAATTAAGTAAAGCAAAAGGATACACCAGATAAAATGTATAATACATATTTAATGGAAAACAAATTCGCAATAGAACTAAATGAATGAAATTCGGCGTAAAGTTTTATCACCATAATGGACGATCTATATGAAATTTTGGACCATTTCAGTCAACTAGCTGACTGCCTGTCGCTTTATCTATTCCCGAGCGTGATAACTTAAATCCGGATTGATAAATAAAATTTGGCATGTGGTTTCGACACCGATGCTGTAGATATGTATCAAATTTTGAACTTAAAAAATAAAATGGAACATGTCCAAAATGCATATTGCATAGCAATGGATTCGGAAACCCTCCGCGCTTTTGCGCATGCGCCGGGCGGAGTTATTTTCATCAAAATAGGGGGAAAGTGAAGAATGGAAGAGTGATTTTTACATTTTACTGAGAGTGATCTAACAAAGAACTCCAGAAATGCGCTCATACGACTCATTGCCTGACACCCCTTTCCGGTGTAAAATGGTCCAAAAGTGGTAGTCTCGGAATCCGTGGCTGAACAGTACGCGAGTGTCTTCATTATACGACGAAAGTAAGCACAAAAAGTCCATAGTGTGAAAGTAAACGATAAATTCCAGGGTAGAACACTGCCATTGGTTTTGCAATGCAATGAACAAATTACATTAATCTGTATGCAAATAATAAGAATTCAGTTGCGCGTTGGCAATTAATAAATCGATTAAGACGTCGTTCATGACATGAATGATAAGAAATAATGATTATATATAAAATCGATACATTATAAGATTATTATAATTAGTTATGTTACTGATTAGTAAGAGAATATTTCTATCTAAACCTAAACAAAATGCTGAAATTCTATTTATTTATACTAAATTATGGAGATATTTTGAATTTCAAAATTAATTTGTCTTTTATTCATTAAAGCTCAATAACATGCAATAAATAAATAAAAATATGCAGTAATTTCGAAAATGATTGAAATACTATTTATATATTACATAAAAATAATTTTATCAAAAATTAATTTTATAAATAACAATATTCAACGTAAAAATATACCTGTTGGCTGTTCGCCGCTTTACATTTTCTGAGTTATGAAAATCTGGCAACTTGATCTGAAAGTTAAAAAAGAATATCATTTGTTAAGATCGGAATATTAATTGTTTTTGTATTGCAAAAGATTAATTACAAAAGCCATTATAAAGAAGTTCTAGAGGGAAGTCTTTTAAAAATATTGAAATGCAAATTTAAATGACTATTTATAGATAGAACTTACTTTTTTCTTTGGACTATCTAAATTTTCATCTTGTGTTTCGGGTTCAAAGAATTCAAATGAATTCTCATTGTTTAATAAAAGAAAACGCTTCAGGTCCCATAAGTGAACAACTTCATTTAACTGCGAGGCTGCAAAAATAGGGAATAATTATTATTTATTTGAATTTTTATTCAATTTTAATATTTTACGAGATGTGATAAAAAATTATCGGGATTGGTGCGCTAGGTTCAAGGCTAAAACATGCAGAGTGAAGACACCGGCAGATTTTGACCTTGAATTCTCTCACTCATGCACCAAAAGTTACAAGGTCGTTACCTCCGCCGTTTCTGTACAGTAGAGTTTTGCAAAATGCGCGTACTGTGTTGTCGTCACATTTGTTGTGGCAGATAAAATTGAGTAGAGAATCTGCATCAAACTTTGCCAAAAGATTGACGATATATGTAGTGAAACTTATGCAAGGTTGAAGAAAGCTTGTGGTTGAGGTTAAATGAGCTACGCAAGAGTTCATGAGTTGTCCAAACGTTTCTAAAATGGCCGTGAAAGTGTCGAAAATGACGACATGCAAAACACTGACAAATGTCAAAATGTCCAAGAAGTGCGCTCAGCTGTGCGTAAAAATAATAGAAGCACTATTCGTGAGCTATTGTTGAGTTTTCATTCTGACTGAAGATTTAGATATGAGATGTGTGTCTGCTAAGTTTGCGCCTCAAATGCTCTCTGCAGACCCAGACCAAAAAGAAGATCGGCTTTCAGCTCCTTAAATGTGCTAAAAATGAGGAATTTTTTTAAAAAATGATCGTAACAGGGAATGAATCATGGTTTTATGTCTTTGGTTCAAGAACATCGAGTGCAGCTTTCAACTTACTATCTCAGTTCTAATAAATAAATACGGCAACACAGTACACACAATTTTCAAGGTCTACTGTACAGAATTAGCGGGAGTTACGTCCTTGTAACTTTTGGGCAAGTGTGGGAAAGTTCAAGGTCAATATCTGCCAAGCGTCTTCACACTGCGTGTTTTAGACTTGAGGGCAGTGATGTGGGGTGGGTAAATACCCAGTGGGTAGGTAAATATTTTTGGGGTATATACCCGGGTATTTACCCAAGGCCTGGGTAAATACCCAAAAACTGGGTATTTTGTGAAAAAAAAACTTTTCGAATGCTGATTCACAATGAAAACATACAAACTTTTATAAATACCCAAAAACTTGATATTTTGCACAAAAAAAAGTATTTGTGAATAATGATTCAAAATTAAACTTGAAATTTATAAATACATAAAACTGGGTATTTTACAAAAAAGTACTTGAGAATGGTGATTCAAAATTAAATATTAAATTTATAAATACCCATACACTAAATATTTTGCAAACAAACGTATTTGTGAATGGTAATTCAATATAAAACATATAAAATTTATAAATACTCCCAACTATACATTTTGCAAAAAAAAAAAAAAGGATTTCCGAATGGTGATTCAAAATGAAACGTAAAAGTTATAACTATCCCAAACTGGACATTTTGCAAAAAAGGCATTTGCAAATGGTTATTCGAAATTAAACAGATAAAATTTCAAAAAATGGGTATTTTGCAATAAAAAAAAGTATTTGCAAACTGTGATTCAAAATGAGATAAAAAAATAAGTACCCCAAAAATGGATTTTTTTTTAAGTATTTGAGAATGGCGATTCAAAATCAAATATATAAAATTTATATACATAATACATAGTTTATAAAAAATTTTAAGTTTTGACTAAATTATAAAAAAAAACCCCAATTGCTATCAGGATTCAGAATAAAGTAATCTAAAACTGAAACGGTATCGGGGGATAATTCAGTTTTTCCGGTTTGAAGGTATGACACTTACAATAGAGTGATAATTTTTAACACCGTTTATGCTATCCTAGTCGTCTTCGGCAATCATCTTATTCGCCGGGAATATAATTTCAACTGACTTTCTTACGCATAATTTGATATTCATGGTTTCCTTAACAAAGTAAGTTGAAACTTCAAATTGCGATAGAGATTTAACCCGCGTTCTTTACGTAGCCTTGCACTTGTCCTGTTCCTTGTCTATATGAAAGTCCCTAATGGAGTCAACGATCATCTAATTGTACGTAATCGACCCGAACTATTATTTAAAAAACTTGATTTCAACATCGAAATAGCGCGGCATGTTAGCTGGCTCAAAACATGCCGATAAAATGAATTAAAACATAGCAACCATAATTGTTCAGTTTACTGGATTATTTCCTAATATACTTACTATCTTGAGGACTTTCCTTACAAATTGGACAGATAAATTGATCAAATAAATAATTATTTAAATAAAATAAAAATTTTAATATACCTCGTTTTTAAAACGGACTAAAAAGTATAAAATAATTTCTTCTAGTCCCATACAGATTTATAATCCCATAAAGATTTAAAACGAAAAACGTGGGGAGCATGCAATATTTAATAGTAAGGAGTAGCTGTCGTTGAGAAAACTCACAAAACAGTTCATATAATTTCCATTGCAATGAAATTGTTAGTGACTGAAATAAACTATTTATGCATCAATTATCTATTGCATGTGACCCACGTTTTTCGTTTTAAATCTGTATGGGGCTAGAAGAAATTATTTTATACTTTTTAGTCCGTTTTAAAAACGAGGTATATTAAAATTTTTATTTTATTTAAATAATTATTTTCTGCTTTTTTAGTCTTGTGTGTGTGAAATTTTGCAATCGATTTTAAATATCTTGATGAGATTATGACGAAGACATGTGGCAAATTTCAGGTTTATTTCAGTTTCTCTTCACCTGATCATAAATAGAAAATTGTTATTTTCCTGAAAAATTAAGTTACGTGACGCAGAGATCTTCGAGATATAATGAAAAACTTACTACGCATGCGCAAAGATATGGCTAAAATATGGGGGTGCTTCGATGATCCCATGGGCCATCCATATACCCAAGAACCAAGTCTGTAATGTTAATAGTTTTCGAGATATAATGAAAAACGTACTGCGCATGCGTCATGCAAAATATGAAATGACAGACAAACGGACAAACAAGAAAGCGAATTAATATTACATTGTCATCTAGTTCTGAGCTATGTTTAAAGTTTCAAGTCTCCAGCTCATAGGGAAGTTAGTTTAAAATTCATAGCAAAATTTGTACCGAACAGACAGACAGACAAGAAAGCGAGTTAATAAAAACGTGGTAAAAAGAAAGTAAAATCCAATACAATATTATCTTAGCTTTCAACAATGGAAGAGAAACACACAATTAAATATTTCTTTTAACAATGAAAACAGCTTGAATTTCATTGTAACAATGAAAAGTATTGTTGTAAAATTATGCTTAAAAATATTTTTAAAGTGTATTAAAATTAGAGAAAAAATCGAATGACAACTTAATTGATATCAATAAAAGGATAATTTTTTAAATTTTCAGATTGTGTAAAAATCATTTTTATGGTGTAAAATTTTCGGAAGTTATTAAGGAAAAATGCCAAAATGTCGCTTAAATTTTAATGAATTAAAATTTCAGAAAAAAACCGGCTACGAGGTGCACATTCCCACGTTTCAAAGTATGTTTGCTGAAATTTCGTTGCTCTAGGCCTAACGGTCTATCCTGTTGAGCACCAACATGAACACATTCTCCTTTATTCCTAGTAGAGATAGACAGCGCCAGTGAATCTTGTGATCCATAATTTACTTGCAGTGCCATGCTGGAAGTCAGACATTCTTGTTTTGATTTAGTGAATAGTAGTCGTTTACTTCACGTGTATTAATATTACAGTAAATTTTACTTTAAAAGTAGAAAAAAAGAGGAAAAAGTTACCTGCTTGGATCTTTTAACGTTAAGAAGGAAAAAAGTATCCAATAAGTACTGTAATGTTGAGTATAAATATACCAATGTAAGCAAAATGGAGAAACACATAAAAAAGTATTTCAAAGTTCTATTGGATTAAAAAAGGGATAAAATAGACGATGAATTTTCTTTTAATCAAATTCCAACCATGACAACTACATCAAATTAAGAGTTTCAAGAACATTTAAGTATTGATGTTTATGATTTAGATGAATCCAATCTAACCAGGAAACTTTTTTTTGAGTGTGTGCATCTAATATATCGTCAAATAATACAACAGTTTCAGCAACAAAGGAATTCAAATTTCTTGTTGCTGAAATCTTGTTGCAAAGATCACTTAACTTTGTTGAAAGTAATATGAGTGAATATTACTTTCAGAATAATTCTCTTTTAAAAACTGTTAGAACTGAAACATCTGCTAACTTCTCATCAGCGATGTCTGGTACTTTGACTAATTAATCCAAAAAGAATGATAAACAATTGTATCTTGAATTTGTTTCTATTTATCAGCTGTTTATCAATTTAAACCAAACTATTATTTTTTTAAATTTAGTTAAAATAACTCTCATTTTTAAAAAGCAGCAAATACATTATTCTTTTACTCTCTCTCTCATTGTATTAAAAAAGGATTGACATATAAGCCACGCATTTTATGTAAGATCTATGATATAGTATTGCGTTTTTTGTTTTTTCCTATTCATTTTTTTAGCCTTTATAGAATTTAAAAGGTTCATAGAACTAGATTTCTTTTTTTATCTTACCTAATGCTCAATGTATATTCTATAATATTTATATTATATAGAGAAATCATATTTCACAGCAGTGCTTGTATTTTATTTGAATAGAGTTAATTGAAAAATAAATACCCTGGTAAATACCCACTTTGGGTATTTACCCGGGTAAATACCCTGGGTATTTACTCTTAA
The DNA here is from genome assembly GCA_013235015.1 of Araneus ventricosus. Taxonomy (NCBI): domain Eukaryota; kingdom Metazoa; phylum Arthropoda; class Arachnida; order Araneae; family Araneidae; genus Araneus; species Araneus ventricosus. The sequence continues at coordinate 6,329 of BGPR01009660.1, forward strand.
AAATAAATACCTAGGTATTTTACATCACTGCTTGAGGGTAGGGAACCAGTCCCGATACTTTTTAATCACGCCTCATATAAAGTTCAATAGATGTAAAATATTAAGAAACGCAAGAAAGCTGCAAGTAGATGGTCAATAATTTGTGTAAAAACTTTAAAAATTCGTAAATGAGAATTGTGAGATAAAGCTCAAAGGAGTATTATTATAAAAACAGACTAATCAGTTGATCATTTATTCGACAACCACCAGTTTGATGCGTAGAACAAATTTCTGAATGAATATTGCCTATCACAGATCTAGCTTGTGCTAGGTCGCCAGCTTTTATATCTATTTGATTTATGGTTGTAGCGCTATTTGAAATCAAGAATGTATGAATCATGTACGTTTACATTGGTGGCAAAGAAACTATTCGACAGGATATTTCATTCATCTCTCCGGACATAATATACTTTGCAGTTTTACAAGTTGCTACTCGCCTACAATTTCTTTTACCTTACCGCGGAGGAAACTAGTTGTTACTTTAGAGCGTCAATAAACAAAACAACAATAATATTGCTAGTCAGTTTTAGTGAATGTTCATTTCTATTCAGTTTCACAGTCTATGAAAACGGCTTAGCTAACAAAGCTAGATATGTCACCAGTGGCGGTTTTCCGCACAGGCGGTAGAGGTGCTCGCCTCGTGCCTCGTAAATCCAGGGGGCCTCAAAATCCATTCGACGTACACAGTAGTTCAAACTGATGGCGAATTAGCGACATTCGGTAGGGGGAGGGGGACTCAAAACCTATTGGATGTAAATTGTAGTGCTATGCCGATGACGGAGTTGCGACATTGGGTTAACAATCGTTCAGTAACTTGTCCAACACTCCAAATTGATGGTTCAATAAAATAAATGATTTCTTGATTAGTCATTTTTAATAGCCCTCATTTGTATAATTCTGGAAAGCGCATTCGCATTAGTGCCCTCTATTGTAGACTTTTTTAACTGTATTTTTTTAACGCTTTTAGCGCAAACCACATTTCCATGCCATTATTTGTTTCGTACGAATTTCTAAAGTTTTTACAGATTTGTTGTCTGCATTAAACATAAATACATGATTTAATTCCAAAATTATAAACCTAAACTACTGATTAATAACGAAAACTATGATAAGTAAAGTTGTTATAATGTATACGTAGGTATATAAGGATAACAAAAAGGTACATTGGTTACCTATGTTTGAACATCATTTACTTCGAAATAGCGACGTTGTTTTGTATTGCGTCGGTCCTAGCTTCCTACCACTGATGGAATGCGGCGTATGGAACTAATGTTTTCATAGAATTAGAAACTTAAATTGATTTGATTCAACAACTTAAATGAAGTCCAGATTTTTACTTCCAATATCAAGCAGACATATATCAGATTTTACGCATGATTTCGACTTTGAAAATGTAAAAGTGGAACAGACTGTTGTGAATATAAAATGAAGAATGGATGAGATAGTTAACAATAATTTTTCAATTGTAAATAACTATTCAAAGACATATTTGTTAAAACAATTTTATAAACGATGCCAAGAAAAGTCATTTACCTAAATCACCTGAGTGTTGAAGATCCAATAAATATAAAGGGAAACGATACACATCTGATTTTACTGGTTCGATCTGAAATGAAGGCAAAAATGTATTATTATCGCTGCAAACATTAATATTAGCATTTTACAATACTTCTTGTCCATATTATCAGCCTAAAACAGTGATATCGACAGTATTTGAAGCCCCAGGGTAAGAGATGTGGAATCTGTTTCTGGTTCCATTCGTACTATCTCTTGACAGTACGCCGCCTACACACCCAGTTTCAGTTTGGATGGGTGCAATGCGGATTAAACAAACACCCCCCACGGGACCCCCAAGGCCCCGCACCAGAAAACCGCCCCCCGAGCAACTTTATTAATCTTTTCAGAAACGTACATGCATAATATTAACAGAGATTTTAAATAAGTGTGTTACATTGTTGGTTACATGCTGGATACAGGTACAGCCTCCGCATAAGAAATGAGTTCGATCTAGAGTATGGGTCCTTGTTACATTAATTTTGGAAACCGAGTAGATATGAAGAATACAGCATGAAACATTTAAGACTTAAACTAAACACATAGACAAACAAAAAATTAAAGATACAACAAAAACAGATACAAATAGATAAAAATAAAACTTTTTTTAAAAAATGAAGTAAAATCATTTTTATAAGTTAGAAACTTTTAAGAACGTTATAGAGACTTAAAAAAAAATAGAAAAAATAATGAAAAACACTTTTTGGTAAATGAATTATACGATCTTGAAAATAATTAAAAAGAAAAGCTGAAGAATGAATTATACATAAAACTTGAGATGAGACTATTTAAAAATAATAAGAAGCACAATCTGAAAAATTGAGTCTAGTAATAATAGAAATGATTAATTTGAATATGAAATTGAAGCTGGTTGTTGGAAAAACAATGTTCACTTATAAGCTGGCTGGATATAATGCAGGAGTGTTAGTTTCCAGTCTCTTGAATTTTTGTATTTAGAAATTTCCCTTACCAGGGATGGGCAGATTCTATCTCTTGACAGAAATCAATTAACTGGCAGCTGTTAAAGAACTGAATGGCATGTAGTAAATGACAGAACGCTGGCATGGCTTATATATTCACGGATGTGACCAATGAAAGCGCACCTTACGTTTTTCATAAATATGATATTATAAATTTAAATTGGCCAAACACCTAAAACAGTTGAAAAGAAAATAATTGTGATCGGATTGGCAGTGGTGCAGCAAGGTTACTTGGCGCCCGGGGCTGCATGATTTTTTTGCCCCCCCCCCCCTCCAGTCGTCATCAGTGGTTTAGATAGGATAAATGGTGCCAGGAGCATGGCAATTTTTCTTCCGTTCATGATACATTACTTTAAAAAGTGGCATGCATGGACTAATGTTTTATCTCCATGGCACCCCCTAAGACTGGCGCTCGGGGTAATCTATACCCCCTTTCCCCCCAGGTCGCTACACCACTGCGATTTCTAATAAGAACGTATATTTGTGTAAGCTCGTGTATAAAATATCACAAAATCTACGGTACGGCGCTATCATTTGCCACTACTGCACGCCCATTTAATGATTTATAATTAAATATATTTTAAATAACTTAAGAGATTTAATAATTATAATTACATACTGCACAACAATTTTGTTTTTAATTTTTACACAACAACTTATAGAAAACAGCAAAACTTCAAAACAAAAAAATCCCAGTTACCTAAATCACTCGAAAAAATGCTTTGTTATACATGTATATATTACTATTAGGTTCAATAAAATGTAATAATAATAATATATCAAACATTAATAATTATAATTACGCCTTTAGTACCCAATAACAAGCCAATTCAGTAAAATTTAGAAGCCTGAATTTTACAAATACTTGGCAATCAAGTTTTAAAACTGGTAATTATAACGTTAAATTAATAACTGCATATAAAAATTAAGATTAAGAAATTAAAATATTTATTAAACTAAAAACTAAATATATGCAACAAGATACATTATAACGAAGATTTACATACAAATATAAAAAAAGTTTTGCAGATTGTACACGTTTTAGTAAGCATGTCTCGGCTAACGGACATGCCGGCTAAGTGCTACAGGCTTGATAAAATGCAGTACCATTCATACCACAAGAAGAAAGATTGATTTTTACTAATTCAGAATTCATTTTTATGGCGCTTTAAATTTTTGAAAGGAACAACAACAAAAGAAAATAAAAAATTACCTCCCTAATCTGGAGTGTCCACTGGCCAGGTTCCATATTCTTACAGTGCATAACAAAACTCTTGACGATCGCACGTCTCTTCGAATGAAAATGCAAAAGGTGATTAATAACATACATTGCAATGACAATAAGGAATAGTTATGTAATTAAGCTTAGATTCGGGAGTTTAATATCAGAATATTTCCTTATATCAGATGTGAATAAAAACATTTCATTAGCCCGTGGCTTTTCTTAGTCTTTATAACTGATGCAAGTAATTGTAGAATATTTATATACAGGGGACCCATTGAATTTCTGAACTCCCCCCTTTAACTTCAGAACGTCGACAACTATAGTAATATAAGGGACCTCTAGGTGTAATAAAGTGGCTCTGCGCAACGCGATGAGACTACTTCCAGTACCACCTAGCAGCAAAATTCGGAGTTGGTTAGAATTTGTGCTACAATTTTATATCTCAGCACTACTGCGGATATTGAGATAAATTAATAGGTCTAATAAATATCTGTGTCGTCACTTACAGAACACCACTCCATGCCCCTGTTCCTAGAATCATGCATTGAGATCCCTAATTAGTTGGATGGGCAAGGAGTGGAAAAAGCAAACCTTATGAGGGATTGGCTTACGGACCGAATTGGCTTACAAATGCATCCATAGCCATCCATCTTTTCCCTGACCAAAATGGATTACACTTCACATTTAAAGCCTGATCGAAATAAAATACCGATAGTTTCAATAGGGATAAAAATTATATAAGAATAAACAAAAGGTGAAAATAATAAAAAATAATATAAAACACAAACGTATGCTTTTGTCTCCCCATTGAAATTTGATTTTTGATATATATATATAAGCTGTGCAACCAATTTAATTGTTGAAAACTCCAAATTTCTGGTTTGTCTTTTTTCAATGGTTTTTGAATATAACAGAGTTCATATGAATATACATGTTCTAATTCTACATATGCTCTTAGTATATATTTAGTATTTTTATTTATTGGGATTATATGATTTAGTATTTTTATTTCTTAAAATATATTTTATAGTCTGTGTAATTAAAAAATATTAAACTATTGTATTGCATTATAGATATTTCTGATAATTTTCATTTTGGATATTAAGATATGATTTTTTTTATATATGGATGATATTAATATATATATATATATATATATATATAGTAAAAAATAAAAAAAAACTGCAAAAAGAAAATGTATACACGAAATAATAAAAATAACAAATAATATGCAAGCAGAAAGCGTAATTGGTAATAAAAACAGCACAAAAAAGAATACACATACAAGTCGTCACTTACAACAGAATTTTCATTGGTAAGTGAACCTGAAATTCCAAAGACAAAAATTCACAATGAACGCGCTGGACCTTCACAATCCTAGGGCCCCGAGGCCCTCGATGCCCAAGGACCTCCTCGGCTTCCTGCCCGTCCACAAGCAGCACACAGCATTGCAAAATGTGGAAAAACAATATTGTTCAATAATGTTTCCTTCCTAATATTGTTCACTATTGTTCTCCTATCCAAGATTTTTATACTCGGTTTTTGTAACTTTACTCGTGATGCCTATAGATCTGCAATCGCAGTTTCAGAATCATTGGGTAAATTCATTAAAAACATATTTGATAGTTTCGCAAGATGTCAATAGCAAATAAAAGTGAAGATTCTTTCATGGAAATGTGAACTGTAAAATGGAAATAGTACCTTTTGTTGTGAGGATGTTGTTTTCGTCTCCTCATTTTTCCAATTCAGAAGGATATTTGTAGCGCATTTTTCCTCGTAATTAGGAGAAATCAGCCGTAAATTCACAATGATAAAATCTGTAAAGTTTTTGGTGTCCATTGGACTGAGGATGGGATTCCCTGCAAGAAAGTGGAAATTATGGTGAAAAACTTCTTACTACAAATGACGAAAACTTTATTAAAATTATGAATAAAGTAATGAAACATGATTTCCTCTGAAAAGGATTATAACATGTTCTAAGAGACTAACAAATATTTAAAAGCAAAAGTTAAAATAATTTTGATCCTGAATCAATTCCCCTTCTATATAATAGAAATAAAATATTTTAAATAAATGAAAACTTGAAACAGCTTTTACATATTTCTTCTTTATTTTTAAAATTAAATAATGACCACATCAGTTGGCATGAAAATTTGCTTAGCAATAATGTATGCCAGTGCAAGATGTTCTATATTTGGCAGCAAATTAAAAGAAAACAATAAATGGATATGAATAAAAAATTAACAAAAATTTAAAACATTTCCCAATGAAAAGAGCGAAATGTTCGTATCATCAACAACCATAACAGCAAAAAATTTTAATATCGACTGAAATTTTCTAAAGCACACATTTTCTTTTACTCAAATTATTTTTACAACTTTAACATAAACCTTTAGAATCTTCTCTTTTGATTGCCTTTAATTTTTTTAATTACCTATGTATAATACACCGGAATACAAAAGTTAAGGAACATTTCGTAAAATGCGAGAAATTTGAAATTAATACGAAAACTATGTTTCGAAATCAGTTCTGGAGAATCGTGTGACATTCAATAGAGTATCATATACATATTACAGTGAAGATTCGGTCACAAGGGCAATTAGGGGGACCACCAGAAAGGGATGAAGGCGAAAATGGAGTTTCACCCATCCTGTTTCACAGAAAGCTGCTGTCGAGATGTAACTTTTATCAATGGTTATGGTTTAATGTGCATAATATTTCCATGCATTTTCGCAAGCATAGCACAAATATTCGGGAAGATATAAATGTTTCTTTACAAAACCCCAAATTTTTCCGCATGTGTTTTGCTTGTAACATGCAGAGTTTTCATTAAAATTATTCGAAATTTGCAGAACACTTGACAATATGTTACAGAAGTATTGTATTAAACTTTGAAGTAAATATGTTGAATATTACAGGAAATATGAGTGTTTGTACTAAATAAGTTTTTACTGCGCATGTGCGAGAAGCAGCGGAATTTTTCTTTCATAACTTCAAAGCCAGATATATAGAGCAACTTTAAAAAAAAATTCCAGTTGAATCCCATTAAAATTCATAAAGCTGCAGGCATTTCAGTGAGGTGAATTTCAATGTTTCTTTAAGAGAGGCTAAAGGATGAAGGTTCTTGCACAAACTGATATTTTTTAAACTTTAATCTCCGAATGGTATTCGAGAAAATGCAATTTAAATAATGTATTTAATTTATAAGTGTTCATGATATTCAGGATATTAAATTTTACTAAAATGCAATGTTACTGTTCGATCACTTGTAGCGCCACATGGTGGTAAATTTCGGAGTTAGCATTCCTATCTCGAAAACGGTACAAAATAGGGGGAAATGACAATTACAAAGTTGTAGAGCATTATCGATTTAGTACAAAAAGACACCTTGTGCATATTTATACTCAGAACAGAATGCTAAAATGCACTTTTGATTGTCCGTGATTTCAGGAAATGTGACATCACGAAACGAGTTAAAAAGAGAAAAAACAAATAGTTATCACAAGACACTTTTGGTTTTCAAATCACCTACAATATAGATTTGAGCCCTTGTTTGAATTTCATTTTGTGCACGTTTTAGCATATAGCAATACATAATCGAAAGTCCTGCAATGTCAGCGGAAAGATGGCATACACCTGCTGTTTGAGTTATTCCCACATGAAAAAGTATAAAGAAGTCATTTTCTGTCTGAAAAATAACATTTTCTCCTTTTGTTCATGTCTTTTTCCCCTTTGTGATGTCACTATTTCGGAAAATGTGAACAAACAAATGTGCATTTTAAGTGTTCTGTTCTTCGTATTAATGTGCATAAGGTATCTTTTTCTACTAAATCGATAACGCTGTACAACTTTGTAATTGACATTTTCTCCTTATCTTCTAACCTTTTTGAGATAGGAACGCTCCACAGTTTGCCACCTGGTGGCGCTGTAAGTGGTCTCATTGCATAGCGCATAGACGTTATATTATACCCAGATACTACTTTCATGACTACAGCTGCCGTCGTTCTGAAATTAAGGAGAGGCTTATTTAAATGTACATCCTATATATGCAAGAAAGAATGGAAGAGTCTATACAAATTAAAAATTAAATCTCAAAATTAAATGATTTGAACTAAAAATATCACAGAAATTATTAAATCTAAATATTATTAAAACTCGTATTACTAAATTTACTCAAAATAATGAAAATCCATACCTTTATGATCAGATCTGCACTTGCTGCTTACCACTTCCGTGGAAAAGAAAAGATTTATCAAGACATCATTAGTGAATGCTGGTCCGAATGGTAATGGCATGATTATTTCTGGCGTAAACCTGGAAAATTAAAGAAATAAAATTCATTTTCATTAAAATAATAACAATGAAAATTTATCACCTACTAGTTCTAATACTATTCTCTTGATGAAATCATAATACTGGTTATTATTAAGTCTCTACACATTTTTTTTCATCTTTGCTCCTTGCCTTCATTATATAAGTATTCTAGAATAACGCTGACCATCGACCGTGCTCGTTTGTGTGGAATGCCGTATGAGAAAGTGCGATGGGTTTCCCCCCCCCCCCCCCAGATTTAAAAAACCAGACCCCATAAGGTTGCCCATCAAGAGTCTAGTGAAAAAATTAAGAGCGTGGGTAACCAGAAAACTGGATCCCACCTGCTTTGACATCTGGATCTTCTGAATGACAACCGCTGCAATAGCTCGAGTACTGTGGCCGGAGTCCCAGTAGCCATCAACGGCCACGTCCCAACCCCTCCTGTAGGAGGGACCCAAGCCCCCCATTACTGTACCTCCAGGAGAAAAGAGACCCCGATTACTTATCCAGCGGCTTCTCCTCCACGTGCTCGTGGTACCCCCCTGGGTGATAGGCACGTGGGTAGAATTAAAGGGGAAGAACATTCTGGAAGGTCGTCTATAAAGATGGACATTCACGAGCGCTCCGCTCCATGCAGATGGCGTGTGGCACTCCACATCATTCCATTTTCAGCCCATCCATTTAGGTAGACCATTCACGGACCGCTCCGCGCAAATCCATTTACTATCGTCATTCCAATACCTTATTCCACCTCTCGCCTTCAAAACGCGAATCCTCGCAGGCTCAGATTTCCTTGGTGAACTTCTCGAGTGCAGTATTTTGTGGTTTTCGCATTCGTGAGAGAGCCTCCTCGCACTTTCCCACATGCTTACACCGGTCGCATTTGAGTATTTACGGCCCGGAAGTTCCAAATGGAGCGCTTGGATATTCTTAGAGGTGAAAATCCAAACTTTCGACCGCGCCGCTACAATTCTCATTTGGTTTTGGTGTGGAGCAGAACGCTCATGAATGTCTAACTTAACAGATGAAAACGTACAAAATGTTTGCCTCTATGGGTCCTTCATGTTCGCAGAAAAAAACAGCCACTGGGAAGATCTACCTTAATATGTTACTAATAAGGATGCAAAGTAAGATCCAGATAGTTGTTATCATGTTATAAAACTATCAATTTGAAGCTGGCTCAAAAAAATATTTCACAGCACAAAACTTATCAAATGAAATAAAAATTTCATCAATCAATGAGCTTGAAAACAAATTTTAAAATGTATACAACATACAACTTAGGAAAATGAAATGCTGGTTTGGAGTATTCAATTTGGATTTATTCAAAGAAGGCAAACTTTTAAAACCATAGCTTATCAACGGAAAAAGAATGTAAAAGGGTCATTAAAAACGAATGAATGTGTGAAAAAATGTGATTGAATGATTTAATAAAACAATGAAATATATTGTTGCAAATTTTATAAAAATATACACAAAAACTTGCAAAAATTAAGTTAGAAAATTGCACGATAATTAAATTAATATTGAAATGATATTTAATGAAGTTTAAGATGGTGTAAAAATCACATCGCGCTATTATTATTTCTGCAGTTATTGAGGAGAAACGTCAAAATTTCGTTTAATTTTTAATTGATTAAAATTTTCTTAAATCGCTCCAAGCTGCACATTCCCACCCTCCAAAGTATGAATGTGCCAAATTTCATAACTCTAGGTCCAATGATCTGCCCTGAGGAACGCCAATAGACAGGCACGCACACACATTCGCTTTTATTATTAGTAGAAATATTAAACATTTGACAATAAATAAACGTGTATCAGGTGAGCAACAATTGATTCCACTGCATTGAAGATGGGAAATAATCCCAATTACCTGGAAAATTGTCTGTCAGATGGCTCTAGATGTCCTATCCAAGGTGATATAAAAGCCATCCTTAAATCACCATCACTAAAGCAGAATCTATTTTGAAGTGAAGGCTGCTAAAGAGGTAGAGAGATAAATATTCGTTCAAGTTACTTAATGTTCTCTAATAGTTTCTTTTCTATAAAACAACTAATAATTTATATGATTTGAAATAAACTTACCAACATTAATCTGGATTCGATGTATTTTCCACTTGTCCTATTGAACTTACAAAGGTAATTGTTAATTTTAAAAAAATACAAAGGAAATGAAAAATCATTATAAAATAAATAAAACGAGTTTTCAATATTTCTCACAATGATTGATATGTTGTGAATGGAATACTGGGTTACGTCGCACAAGGTTTTTTAGATTATTTCCTAGCTTTCCTATAAACCAATAATATTTGTTGCATTTAAAAAAAATATCATACCTTATTACTTCAATCATTATTAGTTAAATAAATATAAATCATAGTAACTATGCATATCGTAAAAAGCTGATATTCTGTTCGAAAGTTTGATACGCATTTGGTTATTAATTTGAAGATAATCATTACTTTCCCATCAAATTTAACGAAAAAAGAACGTCTAGAAATTGAAGTAATGTCTTCTTATCTGAATCCATCGCAAAATGACGAGTTCTTGCTATAGAGGTCTTGAACTTAATATCTGGGTTCCTAATATTCAGTTAGTTTCGTTATATTTACGTTCCGTTTTGAAGCAACACGAAAGCTATTTGGGGAGAGACCCCGTAATTTTGAATCGCGGTCAGATGACGAGGAAGGCACCTGAGCTGGCAACCCCCTCTCCAAGCTTCCGAACCACACCAGATGGAGGATATTTGGCACTAGACGCAGATCTATCAGGTACATCAGGCCCACATACACGGCGAATCTTTAGTAGAATCGGGTTTCGAACCCTCAGCCCCCGAAGTCGAGAGCTTACTACTAGGTCAGGGGTGGGGAACCTGCAGTCTTAAGGCCGCATGTGGCCATTTAGAGTTTCTTATGCGGCCTTACCAGTTATTTACAGCTTGCATTCAAATAATATACTTGTCTGTAATATAATATTAATTACAGAAAGATAACCTTTAAGATTCTGCTAGTGCGGCCTTTTGCCCAACTGGTGAACAATGATGCCTTTCAGTGTAAAAAGGTTCCCCGCCCCTGATATAGACATTTGTAAAAGGCTGTATCCGGGAAATTGTTCTTTGTTGCCTTCAAGTCAACGCTGTCGTCCTTCACAATCAGCAATTATAAAAAAAATTGCACATCTTGGGTGTGCAAGAGAATGAAGTCGACTCACGTTACGTCACAGGAATTTGACAAAAGTAACTGCGCATGTCATCTAATCTCACTCTCTGCTGTGTCCCGTGTCTTCGTCTCCTGCAAGGTGCGCAATGTGCTCTGAAATTAAACCGAGGAGTGGCATTTGACGTGTCTCACGTGAGCAAGAGTTTATTTCACTGGGGAAAATGAAGACGGTAAAGACGCTCTCTCACCAGCGCATTATCATTTGCTATTTTTTCAGCATTGCCATTCGTAACTACGATGATTTTGTAACTTTCGCCGGTTTAAATTTGACCCTTTTTAACTCTTTAACCCCTTCTTGGTCGGATTTTTTTCCGAATTTCCGACCCAAAAAAAGATTAATTTTATTGCTGAAAATTAATATATGGTATTAATATATCCTGAATTCGAAAATGTAACATATCTTTGTCAGTGAGCAGTTTTTTCTTCTCCTACTGGTGGTTATACATGTGATATCCCGTTCAATAGTCTCCGGTTTTCCCTGCAATGCACACAAGTTTTAAATTAAAACAAAATACTCTCTGATAATATTATATTTTTCAAACCTATTGCTTTGAGGTATTTAAGATAAATATCTGCCTGAAAAGAATTATTAATGATATGTAAAAAATGTTTTTTTAAATGGTTTTGCAACCTTACGATGAAAACAGCTTTACAATCTTTCTTAACCATCGGAGCGTAGAAACCACATTGAAATCATTTATTGCCGATTATTTTATTGCTTACATCGTCAAAATTTCAGAATATAACGAGACGCTTAAGTAGCGACGAATTCACTTTCAATGATGCAATTTTTATCTACGTCGCATGACATGCGACGCCGACAGTACGGGCACAAAAACGCCGAACGTATGACGTGCGACTCCGACAGTACGGGCACGAAAAAGCCGAATGCATGACGTGCGACGCCGGTGTGGCGTGGAAGTTTGGAGAGGGGGGTGCCAGCTCAGGTGTCGTCCTCGTCATCTGACCGAGGTTCAAAATTACGAGGTCCGTCCCAAAATAGCCCTCGTGTTGCTTCAAAACGGGACGTTAATATAACTAAACTAAACTTAGCCGACCAAGAAGGGATTAAAACTTCAACTCTTATTCTTCCACTAGCCGTCTTCGGGGACCAGCTGGTTCGCCCATATTAGAACTTATAACTTAAAATGATTCAGTTATATCAATAAAATGCACATATGTAGGATGTTTGAAATAGTTGTTATTGTTGTATTTAATGTTAATATTTTTTAATTAAAGCTATTTATCAGAAGAAGTAATTTCCGCTTTAAATTTTTAAACGTAATAAACTGTAGGAACACAATTGAAAACTCAAACAAATGACTATCATACATCAAGTAAACTGCAATGAAAAAAAAATTATATTTAGTTGATTTTTTTAGATGAAACAATTATTTCCAAAATCAAAAATGAAATAAAAATGCATCCAAAATGAAATAGTACAAAAAGATCATCTTTAGATGCATAAATTCGAAGTTCTAAGTTTCCAGTTCGTAAATGAAATTTAAAGTTAAGAGAACAGTAAATGAATGTAGTTATTAGCTGCTACTTCTCAAATATGTATTTGAAATTGTTGCTACAATTTAAAATGCACTTTAATTTTAACAAAAATGGTATAAGAATAAAAAAAAATTAAATAAAAAATGTAATAAATTCTATAATTCAAGCCAATATTAGACAGTTTTTAAAACATTCTCAATCATATGCCACATTCATTTATAATTTGATATTTCATTATCTGTTTCGCTCTGACTGTGGTATTCTAATTGAGTTTGTTGAAGGATTGGTAAAGCATGTATAATTTGAAACAGGAATAAAAGTTTGATAAAATTCCGCAAAAAAAAGTGCCATAGCATTAAGTTTAATATTTCAGAAAAGGTCACTTTCTACATTTCAAAATGGACTGGATGTGGTTCACGCTTAAAATAGTTTTAAAATGTTTGAAAATTGTAAATTAAAATTTAGAGGGGTGGGACTTTTAACGTTATAGAACTGAGAATCTCGCTAAAGCCAACCGCAGTACCGGGAGGCGAAGTGCTTCCACGTCATCTCGAAGAAGAGGGGTAATCTTTGTCTTGCACCCTCCAAGAGGAAACAACGTTTCTGTGACCTTGTCCGCGAGGGGTGTTGCCTATTCTGTGACCTTCAACAATTTGCGAGCAGTAGATAATGCTTTCAAAGACATTTTAAAATTCACCGAAATAGTATACAGAATTCAAACTAACAACATTAGAAAAATGAAAATTCGCATTTTAAAATGGTATGAAAATAATTTTCGTCCGATAATTATTTCCTTAGTTATTCTTGAAAAAACGGCCTAAATCGGCCAAAATTTGCCCAATTTTTAATAATTAAAATTTGAATAAAAAATTAAAAAAATGGCTCCAAGGTGCACATTCCCACCCTCCAAAGTATACCTGCACCAAATTTGGTAGCTCTAGGTTCAACGGTCTGTTCTGCAGTCCGCCAACAGACAGACATTCATCTTCATTACTAGCAGAGATAAGACTAGAGTCATTCTAGAGATTTCCTTCACATTTATACTGTTTTCAGAAATATTACATATTTATAAAACTGAGAAAATTTCACTATTTAAAAATGGATATATTAAATTTCTTAACTTACCAGGTTTGCAACAATCCAATAAGTAAAGTCCGTAATTTCAGAATAGCTCGAAAGTGAATCGGATGCACAACATGGGTCCTGAGGAACTAAAGAAGGTGCTATATGAAATTTCATAATAGACTCCACCTGGAGATGATCAGGTGGCAATTTTGCACTTGCACTGAACCTCTCGATAGCATCCTCCACAATTAAACTGCAATGTAATTACAGGTTCATCATCTCATTGATAGTTTTTTGCCATTTCTTTCGATAATAAACAGAAGAAAACTTACCGTTGTAAAATAGGTGGAAAGTATTTTTCCAGCAGGGTGTAATAATTGTCTTTTGCTAAACTTAAAGTAAATGCTCGGATGTCAGGTGGAGGTTGGGAAAGAAACCTTAAGAAAAATGAGCTGTGAGACCTGGAGATTAATTCCTCGATTCCACTGCATTCCAGCTGTGAATGCTGAAAGGAAACATTTTAATATATATAGAAATATTTGAAATGCTATATAGTATAACAAATCAACAACACGAAAAGCGATGGATGTTACACAAATGCATGATATAGGATGAGGTAGCTAAATAAACAAATTTGTTAACATAGTAAGTTATGCGAAGAAGAAAATGAAACTGCTCCGTTTGCAAGAGAAAACATTACTAATTACTCTGATAACAGTGCCTATTTGTTATTAATGTAGGTTCTAATTCCACTTGGTCCAGCATATGATGTCCACGAACCATATGTACATGAGTCAAGGACTCGCGATAGTGTGGTATTTTCTGTTGGTCAAAGAGACCTTGGAGCACCTAAGTCACCCCTAAGGTAGAAAACTGACAAAACTCCTGTAAATGAGGTGGGTTAGGTTGCCTTCCTGGGAGATTTTCAGGTGAAAATGCCCCACATTTGTGTTTCACTTGGGGGGAACCCAGGAAAACCTCCAGCCCAACCGCAGCCAGCAAATCGTTTCTAAAGCTCACATTGGTCTATAATGATGGCAAAAACGCCTTGAGGCCAATCTTCGGTGGCACCACGAAGACAAAACATTAGTGCGTTTAAGCCACATTTTAAAAATCATATATAATGAGGGCGCGAAAAAATATTATCTCCCAGGCACCACTTAGCCTCACTACGACACTCTCTGTATACTGCATGTAAGAATAATGCAGTTATGCCATAGGGAATAAACTCCAAAATAGTCATGAAATATTACTGTTTTTGCAGAACATCACAGAAAAATTCTTGTGGTTCATGTTTTCTACTTTAATTATTTATTATAAGTCTGGTGTACAACGGATTGCAGTTAACTCAATATTGACCAGCAAATTGGAGGTTTTCATAAGTAAATGCGACATTCGTAAAAAGATAATTAGCCCACGTTGTCTCTGCATCCAGATAGTAATTATTTTGGTTCTGCTAATGAACCATTCGCCAACGCTATCTATAATATAAAAAGTAATATTCATATAAGTTGAAAAATGGTATAAGAGATCGAGAAGAAAGATAAAACCGTATTTCAGTTCGAGGCCTTATTTGTTCAAAAGTCAACGATCTCATTTAACACAAACT
This sequence comes from Araneus ventricosus, assembly GCA_013235015.1. Lineage (NCBI taxonomy): Eukaryota > Metazoa > Arthropoda > Arachnida > Araneae > Araneidae > Araneus > Araneus ventricosus. The sequence continues at coordinate 21,833 of BGPR01009660.1, forward strand.
CTTAACTCTGGAATTTCGGGGTGTGTGTAGGGATTGCAATCCGGTACCAATTTCAATCCGGTCGGATCCGGCCGAATTCCCATCGATCCGACCGGGTCCGGCCGAATTGGACACATCAAAACTATTTTGCCTTTTCACTCCAAAATCAACTGTATAAAAGATGATAAAGTGAGTGTATTACAAAGTTTGTAAAAAAAGCGTTAATTTCTTATGAAATCAACTTTATTTACACTGTTATAATTAATCAACATTTACGTATAAATCAAAAATAAAAATTCAGTACAGTGTAACTAGTTAAATTGTAATTGTTATATTAGTTTAGTAATAATTAGATAATGACGGGCGGTTAAGTCTCACTTACTAGATTTCACAAATGGCATCAATGATAACTTGTAATGTAACTTATATTATGTAAGTAACTTATATTAAATCTAACTAAAGCAAGCTTATCAACTGAGATCGCAATAATTAGGTATTTTAGACACGCCAAGCCGTCTCATTCTTATAATTATGACAGTCATCATGAATCTGTTTAATCAATGGCACAATTATACAATAACGAGTTTAAAACTTCTTCGTATTTTTTAATATACTTACTTTAAATTATTATTTTAAGTAAAACAATTTTAAAAAAACTCTCTTTGGTTTTGAAAAAATTATCGTAGGGAACAAAAAGTGTTAATTGTGTCATCTGTCAATCGACTTCTCACAGAGCTACAAATATAACCAGCGGCCTAGAAAGCCCTTTCTGCTTCTACACTTGTTGGTTTTATTGTCAACAAATACTCATGAATAGAAGACAAGTATTTTCCTCGAACTCCTTCACTTTCACATGCAGTCATTTCCTTTCTTAATGTTTTCTCATAATCTTTCTCTTTTTTTTTTGGTATTTGTGCTCTAGGTTTTCATATCTTGCTGGATTTGCATCTGTAATTCTTTCTGTAATGCGAAATCACTTTTCAATGACGATGAATCAGAGTTATTTTCTACTATATTATCTACGTTTTCTTTAAAGCTATCGTTTTGAACAATTCTTTCTAAGATATTTTTCATTTCTAGTCTTACAACTTTTTTTTTTTCGGCATAGTAAATGTATCATCAGTTCGTCTTGTATCATCATCATATTTTTTTATGCTGTAAGTATATTAATATTTCTGTTTGGTTTCAAAAGTGGCATGTTTGTTTTAGAACTTTTAGACTAGTACCTGCAATGCAACACAAATAGGTACATACTTACAATTTAAAACGTTATTTCGGTCACTATGTAAGAAGAAAGTCGTATTATAAAAAAAAAAAAAAATCAGAAATGTGGATCGTTACTCAATTCATTTCTAAGTCTAATTATCTACTTAAATCATTCTCGTACTCGTAAATGCAACACAAACATAATTCATCTATCAATTGAACAATAAGAATGTCTATATGTGAAGCGGGTGAGTCAGCGTCGAACGAACGAATTTAAGTACCTACTCTTGCAACAACGCGATTATTTTTTCAAGAAATCGGCTTCATGTATTTTTTTTAATTTACCGGATCCGGTAGACGTCTAATGATGCCGGATTACCGGATCCGGTTTTCCGGATTGCAATCCCTAGGTGTGTGACTATTTTATATATATTTTCTATGCTTATTTACATATACTTAATTTTTACATATTTTTATATCCTTGTTTGGTCATTCGAATTGTAAAGTTCTTATTGAAAATATTATTTTGTATTCCATATAAATTTAAGTTTAGTTTTAGTTTCAGTTTAGCTTTATTTTGTTGTGTTTAATTTTGTCAGTATTTTCCTTTTCTGAATGTTGACATGCTGCTGATGGCATTTTGGCATCAGCAGCATGATGGCATTCCTGCCGGCTTAGATGCACCGAACACCATTTTGGGTAGGTAGGTGAAGGCGACAATGCTTAAATAAATAAATAAATCTCATTCATCATTTGCTGACTATTTATTTGAGTCGGTACTTAAATTTTAGACCATTTTTATTATATAATTTAAAAAGAAGATACTGTGTGTGTTCTAAAAAGCTATAACTCAGAATATTTAAAACAGAAATTTTAAATTTATTGTAGAAACAAATCTTACAAATTTCCGTACGGTTAAATATTAATTGCCAATAAGCGCTTTTTGGACATTTACACAAAAAACAGAGTATACTTCTACTAAAAGCAGTAGTATAGTTGCTATTTTATCAAGAGTTCTATTACTAAAACATGATTAAAAATATATTCATTAATTCATATGCATATCACAATGTTCAAAAATACCAAAAATTAAAAATTATGAACTACGGTTATATTATTAAGAAATACTAAGATACTCACCATCATTTACAAATTCAGTTTTAAAAAATAATTTTCCCAATTAAAGAATATCAAATAGTGATTTTAATAAACAAAATAAAAGCTTTTTAAATAGTCCTATATATTAGCTGTCCACAGCTTTTGTTTATAATTCAAAATAAAAGAAAGATAATTTATTGCCAGCAAAGATAGTATTTAACTAGCAATAAGGAATGCACTTACATTTTTGCAGATATAAAATTCCGATAAATAGTTTCCAGCCTCAATGCCTATAGTACTGAAGATCGAAGCGAAGTAAACAGATTCTCTAAAGATGCAAGATTTTTGTATTAGTTATAAGAACATAGCAGTAAATAAAATTAAAAAAAAGATACATATAAGGTGCATAAATTTTTATACCCTACTTGGAGATCTGATAGTCTCCAAATAAAAAAAATTACTTAAGGAAGTAAATTAGTTGCAGTAGATTGGTGTATTGCAGGAACGAACCAAATATTAATGAAAAAGGAATACAGTGAAGTTTCAGTTATCCGCATTCGGTTTCACCAACATCGGAACTAAATTAAATAAAACCATAAATCTAAAAAATGCATTCAGGAGTTTCACTTCCGCAAGGTGGGTTTCTGTTTCGCTAATTGTAGAATGTCAGAGTCAGTTGCCGTAGTTGGAATACACTGAGTATTGCTGGCGATTCCAAGTCGATTAGACTTCTATGAAAATGAATTGCTTTCTTAATATCTGGTTAATTTTTTTCATGAATGGCCGAGCGCTGATCAGGAGTGTAAGTCGGAATGCACCGGAACGCAGTTCCGGCACTTCCCTTTTTTTTTTTAACGAGAAATAAATAAGAAAAAAAAATTGTGAAAACGCGTCCTTAAAATATCTTGATTTTTGTCGCTCAGGTTAGAGCGTTCCAGCACTGTCTATTTTGTGACTACACCTCTGGCACTGATGAACATTGCGATGCGTCGGACGATAAAACAATCCAGATTTCAAACAATGACAGGGAAGAGCTTGAAGAACAGCCAATTAAGGTCAATAATATTAAAATGCCAAAAAAGATAGACTAAATGCTACTGAATAGCCTTGAAATACATCAATAATATAATAGCCCAGATCTGTCTCTCGGTAACGCGCTGACGCCACCAACAATAAAACTCGCGCCATAGCACTGCAAAACGTTGAACAGCATTATTTCATTGTTAGAGAACTTAAATTTCAGTAATTTTAAATTTAAAAGAGTAATTGTCGTTCTAATTTCAAATTTAATAGCTCTAAAATAGTGAAATAAAATTTGCTATCGATTGATATAAAATTTATCTCGCTATGATCAATAGTTCCCGAGAAATTTTAAATTATATTAATCATATATTTCAAATTAATTTCCGTTTTTAATAGAAAGTAGTAAATTACGTCAGTGGTATATCATGCGCGTGATATAATTTATTGATCTGATTATTTATTGCAATCGTGATGATATAATTTGATAATATTTTTGACAACGTTTGACAAGCAGAGAAGTGCTTTGTTTTGATTAGAATTTCGAAAAAGATTTCCTTTGAAATTTTAATTTTTGACTTACGTACGACAAGCTGAGAATTTCATGGTTATTGAATTATAATAGATATATATACTTAAAAATTATAATAAAATTGTTAAACAACGAAAAATACTTCACACGGAATGTTGTTTACCAAGAGGTTTTTTGAATAAAGAAATATGTAAATAACATGTAAATAAAAAAAATATTTCCTGTCATGTTTATTTTATTTGTTTTCAATCAATCAATGTTAAACATCTCTCTCGCATGTATATCTATTTAAACACGTCAAATTTGATTTGCACCCGTCATACCATGACGGGTGATTTTCTAGTTAAAGAGAAAACCTAAGTTACGGAAGTGGTTGTTTTCATGAAATATAGTAGCAAAAACTGCAGAGAAGCAATTTACTATCACAAACTTTTTACGTACAGAATGCAAAGGCTGCATATATCTAACAAGCTGAATTAGTGAAGTGAATCTAACAGGCTGAAATAGTAACGAGTGCTATTATTTTAATTTGTCCTATTTTGTATCGATATGTATGAAAATTTCATTCCTTATTGCATACTTTCCTTTCAAACAACTGCTATTCCCTTGCCTGTAATTAATTAAAATTCACATGCATTTATATGCATAGTTAGACCCCGACTTACGCTCTTTCAAACAGCTCAACCTATCGTTATCGTATATCTTCTTGATATTACTATATTTATTCAAATCTGAGAAATACTGAAGATTACCTGTGAGGAGAATTCATTAAAACTGTTGAGATATAGCTTTCATCCGGCAAGATATCTGTTTGCAGATAAAACTGGTGATCATTCAAAACTTGTGATCTCATTGTCTCGTTTACGAGATATGCAGTAAACTTCCTAAGAGAGAGTTGAAAAGAATGGATTATCAATTGCAATTACAAACTGACTGATTGAAAAATCCTTCAGTCTAAATTTTACCTGCTGAAAGCTCCTTTATTAGATGTTCTGAAGATGTTAAGTTTTGATGTTGGCTTCTTGTACGATACTTTATATACAAAGCCATCACAAGCTGAACTGAAAAAGCACAATTCTTTTATGAAAATGCACGGAGGCATATTTAAAAAAATACAAACAGTTACTGAATGCTCTAACAAAATAAATAAAAGATTTGCTTTAAAAATATTATTTTCAAGTATATTTAAGTTGCTTAAAATAAATCATAATACAATCACCACAAAAACTAGCACTAATACGTTATAAACAAAGGAGTATAATTTCTTACAAAGCAATGTCATTCAAAGCAGATTCTTTGTCATCATCTTTAGCTGAGTTTGGAGGTAGTGATAAAAATGAAAAACCTTAAAAAAATAAATAATGAAAATATATTAATATTGTAAACAGAAAAGGTTACAAAGCAAGTAAATAGAATTGTCAATATAGAATTTTAAAGATGTAAGATTTTCATCAAGTTGACCAAAATGGTTACACCCATAAAACAGCACTTGACAAAGAAGAATTCTTGTATTAAATTCTACTTTCTATTCAAGTAGTTATTTGAAAAAAAATGAACTTGATACAAACAATATAGTTGTAAAAAAAATGCACTTGTAGCAAATGAACAAAATTTAATAAAATGCAACTATCATTACCTGTTTTACTTAATTCCACAAATGATAGATTTTTTTAAGATTATAGAGATAATAATGCATATATGAAATAAATTTGTTTAATCAATAACTCAAACGTTTTATTATTTTTTTGACCGTTTACATCCAGTGATATGGATAGTTTCTGTTACAAAATAATTTCCTCGAAAAATAAAAAAAAAAACTATCTCGAAAATTAAATAATACTGATTCAGATTTTTTTTTTTTTTTACTTTCCTGATACGAAATATACAGAGAAAGCATTAAAAAAAGCCCGAGTTCGAGATTTTGATTAATTTATCCATTAAAAACCCCCTCATTTTTTTAAAATGGAGTTATGTCTGTGTATGTGTCTATACTTGTGCCTGTGAAAGAAACAATTCAAAAACGCAACGATCTAGATGGATGAAATTTGCACGTGGTCTTTAACTCTCTGAACCCCGCTAGATTGAGAATTCCAGAACCTCAAAAATTGAAGTAAATTTTCGTACACGAAAAAAGAATGGAATCCTCCCTTTCTTTACAGAATTTCCAGAAGAACAGCACCCGAATTTGGGCGATTAATTGTCAACAAAGAAAGGAACTACTTTCCTCCCCTAAAATGCACTCAGGCACCCGCAACCGCCTGAGTCCAAGCCTCTGTCGAATGGGGCAGTTCGAGGCGGGATAGGGTTCATAGAGTTAACCCAAAATTTTAGATCTGTATCAATTTTTTGACCCAATCTGTCAACGGGAAGACGAATTGAGTCCAAAATTTTAAAAGTTGCTTTAGTTTCGATGTTTAGTACACGACAAACATAATATACATTTCCACTTAGTGTGTTTATTTACATATGCTTGCGACTCCTAATGAAAATATTAATTACGTTTCTTTGCGTGAATTAAGGTTCGCTGTTGCAATTAGTTTAAATAATTTTAGAGGATTATGCCAATCGATAAAAAAAATAATTTTTCACCACACACTATAAGTTACATTCATTTGGTGGGAATATACAATAAAGCCGAGGGAAGAAGACTGTTTGTTTGTTTGTTGTGACGGACCAGTGTGATTATTTAGGAATTCTAGCCTTAAACAGTGAGCCCTATACTCACAGGCATCTTAATAGATCAACAGATCCTGAACAAATCTTCTTCATACAAATTCCATTAAATTTCTTTACTCCGGATTATAACAATTATGAGCCCTTTGCTCACAGGTCATTACCCGGTCTGATCATACAAGTTTCTAACAAAAAGTAAACAATCTTTGGCGTCTACATTTGGCAACCCCGCCAAGGCGCCAAACACAGTTGGCGTGTTAACAAAGACTACCGATCTTTTAATTGCAAAATTTGTGGCAAGCAAGTTCGTTGTTCTCATTTTAATTTTACGAAGATGGGATGGCAGAGTAAGTATATAAGCATAGTTTACATTTTTTTAAAAAATGATAATGTCCTATGATAATGTTCTTATAAAAGATGTTTATCCAAGCATCTTTTTATTCGATTCGAAAAAGCTATTGAAATAAAGAATACTGTTTATTCCTTCCGTCTTTTATCCTTTCATACACGCATATAAATTCTTTTATCAAGTAGATACGAACTTCTATTTTTCAATATTAAACGCATAAAGTTAAAATTTTTCTATCAAAAATATTATTGTAAACCTTAACAGTCATTTTAAAACATATATTCGAAAAATATAACAAATGAATATCTTGGAAATATAACGATCCAGATGTTGTTATTTACAACCGATATTGCACCCACTTTATCTTCTTCTAACATGTGCAAGCAAAAACAACCACAAAGTACGTTTCTGAAAATATGAGTATTTTAATCCTTTGTAAGTTCAATAATATGTGTATTAAATATGTAGGCAAATGGATAAAATTGTAAATGTAACACATGCTGCATTTTGCTTACTCAATTGATTTTACCTCAAATGATTTACACAAATGATTATTTTAAGTAGAAAAGTTAGAATATTATTAACACAAGTAATATAAACTATGTAAAGCCTCAAATATTTACCACGGTATGGTGACAAAGCTGCAGCTAAATCATCAACATTCCTTAAAGGTATATCATCTTCAGATAAACTGATGACAAAATCCCAAGAATCAAAACACAGGAGTTCTGAAAAGCCCTGCACAATAAAAACATGTTGTTAATCAAGGTTAAAAATGATACATAAACAGTAAGAAAATTATCAATTAAACCTTTTCTGACATCAATTTTTTTACTATTAATTTTAAAAATTAAAAACGAGTCAATTCTTGTAACATCATACAGGCATGATAAACGCAACTGTGCATATCTAACAATGGCCTAGCGAAAGTACCTACATAATAAAATAATTTAAAAGCAAAAAAAAAAAAAAATGTTCACTGATTAACGCCTTATGATTTTTGAAATCGGCGTCTTTTCAAAATAGGATTTGGAAGCCAACTTCTACCACCCTTGATCATGTATGTAATTAATTTCAATGGTTGCATTACAAAAAAGTTTTTTCTATTTATTCTGTGTATTTATTTAATACAAAAACTAGCTGTAAGACCCGGCGTTGCACGGGCTAAATCGAATAACACCTGAGGTCACGTGACACATGCCTAATGTCTGTTATAATATTGTTGAAGTGTATTGTATTAGTGTTTTCACCTCCTGCTTCAGCTGGGTGTAGATGAGAGGTCCTGTGATAAATTTGGCCATGAATTCTGGAGCAATACGCTCCTCTCCCTGTAGACGGTACAATCTGTGCACCCATTGAAGCACTGGTACGACCTTATGTTATTTTTGAAATGCACTGATAATTCATCGGAGCCATCCATCAATCCTTTCATTTCCACTGGATACACTGAAGCCTGCTCAATTATATTTCCATTATGACAACAATGAGTGTAAATTCCTCTGGTATTCTTTTCATCCCGGAAATAGAACCCTCCGCATTTCAGACAGAGATTGTCCATTTCTCCACAGTTGTGTTCTTCAGTTCAAAACAGTTCTAGCTGTATAAAAAGTTTGTATCTGATGGTGATTTTGTCCTTCAATAACATTTAGACGGCGTTCTCTTGCATGTTGTAACATGGCTGACAATCGGCTATTTCTTTGTTCGTTTGTTCCTTCGGCTCTTCTCTCCTGGCCACGTTGTGCCATTATTACCAATCGGCTATTTCTTTGTTCTTCTGTTTCTTCGGCTCTTCTCTCCTGCCCACTTTGTGCCATGTCCGACAATCGGCTATTTCTTTGTTCTTCTGTTTCTTCCGCTCTTCTGTCCTGGCCACGTTGTGCTATAGTTGAAAATCGGCGGCTTTTTTCTTCTTCAGTTTCAACAACTCTCCTTTCACGTTTTCTAATTGCCTCCCGTCTACTGGCAGCATCCCCTGTAATTCCTCTTTTTCTTTTAGGCATCGGAAAAAGTGAGAATTGAACAAAGAAAAAATAGTAACTTCCAAATATCAGCTTAAAATAGAAGCTTCCATAAATATTTAAACTTTATCAAATCAATGAATAATGATTAAAATCACTAACATAACTAATCTATATCTTTCGTCACATAACTTTACAGAAACAAAACACCACTTTTAATTTCGTTAAAATGATTTTGTTGGACGCTATATCACGGGATAAAAAAAAAGAATTTATACACTTTCAACAATACACTTTTTATTTCTGTCAGCGTCACTTTTTTTATTGTTGTTGTAACAATGTTCCTTAAAGTAAACGACTTCAACAATAAAATAAATTTTGAATTGCGCTGTAACAATAAAAAGTATTGTTATAAAGTATCCCAAACAATGAAAAGCATTGTTGTCAGTTAGTTTTTAATTAATATCTTTTTCACTAATTAAAATTTCGAAATTTAAATGGCCGAAATGGCTTCCCTGGATTATTCCCCATCTTTTGGTACCTTCCGCGCGCTTCTCCGTTCGGCGGTTCATGAGAAGATAGAGGGGCATACATACATACATACGTTTGTTTACCTTCGAATTTTAATAGAGTAGATACAATAATATACTTAATATTTAAATTAATATAATAAAACATGTGTAAACACTTCTCATTTTATTTAACATTATTAGAATTATTTATTTAATTGATACAAAAATATGCATTTTAATTCATAGTATAAGAAAAGCATTATTCAAGTAAATAAATTTTATATATTTAGATAAGATAATATATGAATGAATGTATTAATAATGTGTGTATATATGTATATCTGCACATTATTTGATATTTTTACAATTTTATTGATATAATTATGTTCATTTCATTTACAAATTTATATGGTATTTTTTCTCTCACTGATTGTCTTCGTACGATTAATTTTTGAACTGATATACATGTTTCTGTAACATTGCGAAATCAGTGGCTGTCTCGTCACAAGCCCAATTAACATTACCTTTAACATGTTTAAAATTATAATTAACTGATTTTTTTGGTTTAAAATTTAAATAAAATCATTATAAAAATGTTTAAGCGCCCTTGGGCTACAGTCCAATTAGAACACTGAATATGACAGCCCTCTTCATAATGTTTTAAGAAATGTAAAAGAAGGTTTTCTTTCCCTTGCATTTTAAGAAAATTTTAGAATCTTGCTTACTTCAAGCTGAGCTCGAACGTTTTCGTACGACGACAATGGCGTGACGAAAGATCTCTCTTCAGGAAGAATGTATATATTATGACTTGGAAAATTAGACTGCGAAATTAGCTGATTCAGCTCCTGTAAGATACGACAGAAAATATAAAGCAATGAAATACAAAATCCATTCATCTATTATTTTTTTCTTTCGTATTGATTTCCCGATTTTTCTGATTAGATATATTTACCATGGATTCTAAAGTTGTAATCAATACATAAATTTAGAGTGTTCTCTAACCTTAACCTAACGAACACGTTTTCTCCAATGGCCAGGGCCGGATTAATAAATAAGCAACTGCCTAGGGACCCCGCAACTTTGGAGGGCCTTAAAACCTCGAGATATTTTTTTTGTGTGTGGCACTTTAAAGTAATTTAATTTTGTACTTTCATATGGTTTCATTTATTTAACTTATTAAATTAAAATCAAGTATCATTTAAATATTGGAACATTATTCTATCAATATTCCTAATTAATTTCCTTTTGCAAATTATATTATGTTTCTTTATAATTCTCAAAAAAAAAATATTGCTTTGTAATTTTAAAAGAATGTCCGATCCTATAATAAAATAGCATTTAGATTGTCTTAAAAAAAAGTTTTGTCATTTTTTTATTATTTTTTTATAAAATTGCTTTTAAATTTAAATTTTGCATTTTTATACGAGAAATACTGAAACCAACTCTTTTCAAAGTGATACAATATTTATTTAAATATTGGAACATTATTCTATCAATATTCCTTATTAGTTTCCTTTTGCAAATTATATTATGCTGCTTTATAATTCTCAAAAAAATATTGCTTTGTAATTAAAAAAAAATGTCCGATCCTATAATTAAATAGCATTTAGATTGTGTCAAAAAGTTTTGTCATTTTTTTATTATTTTTTATAAAATTACTTTTAAATTTAAATTTTGCATTTTTTATACGAGAAATGCTGAAACCAACTCTTTTCAAAGTGATACACAATGAAATGCTTTGCTGTTTCAGTTTGTCAAAATTTTTTACTTAAAATTGTATTGATAGAGATTAAATAAAATCCACAAAATATCTGGTTTGGGAAGTTGGGCAAGGGGGGGGGGGCTATAACTCATATTGCCTAAGGGCCCCTAGAAGGCTTAATCCGGCCCTGTCAATGGCTTGGCATTAATGGTTTACATATTAAAGGGTTGATAAACAACCATTGCAGAATCGTCTGTTTCAAATAATAAAGCTGAAGCAGATAAGTCGATGCTTACCCTTCTTAAATCTGGATTCTGTTTATTGACGTGGATAACATAAAGAAATTCTTCTCGATAAATAGCACTAAGGAGATCCATCTGAAGTGAAAAGAGAATAACTAATAACGTATGAAATATCTGACTTAAAGGAATAACGCTTTGTGAAATTCAAATATGAAGCACCTACAGCTTGTTGGTATCCATCGTGCACCATAATCATAAAAGCCAGACGAACAGGTTTAAGAAATACAATCTGTTTAGTCAAGTCTGCAATAAAAATGTAATTTAAAAAAGTTCAAATTTTTTGGATACAGATTTATAGGAATTTCAATTTAATACAAAATCGAAATAAATAGAAATTTATATTTTCAGCACTTCGTCTAATGGTCTCAATTCACATGTTATAGGGTGAACGGGCAACATCAGTTTAATTTTAGAATCCAATTTGTATCTCGCAGAAGCAAAAGTAACTTTTAAAATTCATTTCGAAGAGCTGCTAAATATTAAGATAGTTTGAATAAAACAAAACATGTTACATGAAATGAATCTATATAACCGTAGTTATTTGTAGCAGAAAGTTTCCTAGTATTTTCGTTTCAAAATCATTATAAAAGTCGTTTAGAAACGATAATGAGACAGAAAAGGAAGAAAAAGCGCAAGGGAAAAAGAGAAAGTATTCAGTTTTTAGATGTTGATAATTTCATACGATGTTCAAACAACTTTTGCAATTTGTTATATAATTCTATGTGCAATGACACTTTTCTCCAGCTACAGCAGTGTTCGGAGATGATGAACCCTAAGTTATAACTCTATATAACTCTACGTGCAATGCCACTTTTCTCCAGCTACAGCAGTGTTCGGAGATGTTGAACCCTGAGTTCAAGCACTCCATTAACCCAGAGCACATCGTCATCGGCACTTTTGTAATAAAATAAACAATGTGTTCTTTTAATCATGTACATTTTTGCTTAGTAAAAAAATAAATAAATCTATAATGAAATTTTGAAATCTGTAATAAATTATTGTAATATTCGTCGGAATTTAAATGCGTATTATATGAAACTAATGAAAAGAACTTTATTTAATTGTTGCTAATTGTCACTGTTCTGATGAGATCACGTTAAGCAGAAATTATTTCATTAATAAATTTGTCATATAGTTAGGATTAAAAGAGTCCTAATCAGAGGACTGTAGAGAGGAGAAAAAAGTGGTAGATAGACGACGAAATCTTGGTGATATACGTTTCGGGACGTGGGGAAACGAATGTTTCAAAAGAAATACAAAAATGACCGACAGGGGAAGATGGGATAATACTTTAGAATATAAACATACCTAATTCAACCTTTTTCAGATAGCAATTCAATCGTCATAAGCACCCAAATACCAATTTAAATTATGCATATGAGGTAAAATAGTGTGAAGAGATGTTCAATATAAAACCAGAGGGAGTGATCTCCCCTAAGCTTTCTCGTATACCTCCCAAAAAGTTGTTATTTTCCCTCTAACTAGGGTTGCCATACGTCCCGTATATACGGGACTGTCACCGTATTTCTCTACTAAGTCCCGTATTACTATTTGTCCCGTTTTCTTCCTAAATTCCGCGTCATTATAATTTTAAAATGACTTGCGCCCAATTTTACAATTATGTGGAAGAAGAAAATGATATAATTAAGTAAGTAAAATCAGCTTTAAAGTATGACTGTGTTAAACTCTTTTTTATTATTCTACGTGATCATTTTATAAGATTGCTAAAACTTTATTGATTTTTTTGTAAGAGTAAAATAAACTATTACGTACCCACTTTTTTCATGTTTTATTTATTTAGCACCTAAAAGTCCAGTATCAACGCTTGGCAATTACGGCAACCCTTACTCTCCGCGCGTGGATAAAAAATTCGAACCTACTGTATCCCAAAATGCAATGATTATCCACGAGTTTCTTTTGGCGCACGCCTAAGTTGAAACGAGGGTATTAGTAGTAGCGCGTGTTCAGAAGTATGCGATTATACAGACCGACAGACAGCCAACCTTTTGACGAATTTGGCATAAAATTTGCTACAGACCTACATTCCTGATGATAAAACTGTGTACCAAATTTTATCTATCTAGCTATTTAAGTTTTTGAATTATCGTGTTCGCATGAACACTTTCCGTGGACAGATTTTGCCCAAAATTTGATAGAAACCTACAAATTAGTAAAGATCGCATACCAAGTTTCATCCCCGTAGCTCTAATAGTTTTCGAGTTATCGTGTTCACAGACAGACGTAATTCCAAAATTGCGTCTTTCGGACTCGGGAATGTCTAAAACGTGGAGATTCGTCAAAATCTCGAGTGTGAATTTTTTGACGATTACAATTGTAATCGTTTTCGCAGTCATTCGTTCTTCTGTATTCTACAATGTATACCACCGCCATTTGGTTATCTTAAGACAATGTTTTCCTTACCTTGGAGGGGCTTTAAAAAATATGTTTTAGTGATAACTACTGTGCATAGTTTTTAGAAGTGCAAGACAAATACTTTCTTAAAACCTAAAATTGTTTAACAAGAAGTTTGGACAGAAAACTTACTTTCCCTACGCACGTTACAGTGTGGTTGATATCTAGCAGCAGGAAGCGCGGGAAGACTGAAAATCCCAGCTGATTTGTTATTCTAAGGAGAATGAAAGGGTAATTAATGAACATTAGATATTCAAATTTAATAAAGAAAATTCCATATATTGAATTTATTTTTAGTTTCCAAAGTAGAAGTTTTGTAGAAATTAAGAGAATTCTCAAACTGAAGAAAAGTAAGTTTATATTTATTTGTGGATAAAAGCATCATCCTATTTTATTTAAATCCGTCCAAGAGATGGCCCGTAGAGGCCGGGACCTGTGGGTAAGGTTGGACCGCTCCACGCCAAACCGGACGTCAGTTTGAAAACCGATGAGAATTGGAGCGGCGTGGACGTAAGTTTGGATTTTCAACCAGTCTGAATATCCAACCGCTCCATTTTGACTGCCGGGCCATGAATGCTGAAATGCGACCGGCGTAGATACATGAGGGGAAGGGGGTTCACCCGCTGTTGAGGAAATCGGAGCAGGCGGGTTGAACACTGGAGGGGGAGAGAAGTAGGTGGAGTAGGGGATTGGAATGACCTGTAGCGGATGGGTTGTGATTTGCGCGTAGCGGCCATGAATGGCCTCTCAAAATGTATGGGCTGAAAATGGAATGGTTTGGAGTGGAGCGGTCGTGAATGACAGCTTAGGATTCGAAAACCGATTCCACCAAAGATATACAGTGTACGCGGGCCTCATGCATTAATACAAACCTTCTCCTGTTGGTATGGAGTAGGAATAAGAAAGGTTGAAGAATCCCAGCTCAGATGTCATTCTTGTCTTAACCACGGCTCAAAATTTAGAGATCTATCCCAAAATAGTTTTCATGTAGCTTCGCTCTCGTTTAATCAAACTAAAATTAAACAATGCTACTAGCAGAAGAAAGCAACGCAGCAAATAAATCCCCCAAAATTATCGAAAATATAGTTTATCATTAAGCATTTTTTTAAATTTAATTCATTCTATTTAATTAACAAATACATCTAAATATTGCTACTTCCAAGCATTTTTATTCAGAGCGCAGTGATAATAAATGGATTAAGTAATACAGTGTTTTTACAGTACAGTACAGTTTCAATTAAAGCTACAAAATTTGCTTACTTTATTGTGATACATAGGTGGGAGACAGAATCCTTCATTGTCATATTGAAATGCACAGTAAACTTGAAATAAATTATTTCTACACGAAGCAGATAATGTTCTGCAAATAAAATTAATGGGTTAAGAGTGCTGAAAATATAATAACCTAATAAAATAATATAATAACCTAATCAATCAACTAAATTTATTAAAGAAAGTTGACACTTACTTTCCTAATAACGGCCATAATTGTTGTGATGTGACTTGAGCAGATGGAGGATCCTGCGAACAGCTTCCAAAGAATCTGAAAATAAAATTAATTAATCAATTAAATGGTAAAATGCCCATCTACATGTAATGCACAATGGCGTCAATTCAAGTGACGTCACAGTACCACGTCACGCATCACATCTAACACCTGACTGCATGTCATCTTGTTACTTTCTCGTATAAGAAGTATACAAAGAGAAAGTATTGTAATCGTCAAAAAATTCGAACTCGAGATTTTGACGAATCTCCACGTTTTAGACCTCCCCGAGTCCGAAAAACACAATTTTGGAATTATGTCTGTCTGTGAGTCCATGTGTCTGTCTGAGAACACGCTAACGATTAGAGCTACGGGGATGAAATTTGGTATGTGATCTTTACACATCATCTGTAGGTTTCTATCAAATTTTAGACAAAATGCGTCTACGGGAAGTCAGTCTGTCTGCTTTCACGTGAACTCTATAACTCAAAAACTTAAATAGCTAGATGGATAAAATTTGGTAAACAGTTTTTTCATCAGAAATTTAGGTTCGTATGAAATTTTGGGCCAAATCCATCAAAGAGTTGACCGTCTGTGGGTCTGTATAGTCGCATACTTTTGAATGCCATAACTTCTTAAAACAATTACTTAGATAAATGAAATGTCGCATGTAGTCATGAAACTCTAATTGTAGATTTGTCCGTTAACATTTAGTTTCCTAATTGTAGATTTTCGTTTAAAGCGGTTGAAAAAAGGCGTTGAAATTACCTATTCGGGTTTTCTCCATTCTTCGCAAAAAAAAAAGGTCCGAATGCTGGAGCGAGTGTTTTCCCCACTTGGGAATACACTCGCTCTGGGAGCATTGGGTTTTCCGGAGTGCAGTGTATTTTTTCAACCCTACCCGTGCTATTCGGATGCAAGAAAGTTTTTGGGAGGTCATGGTGGTAGATGACATGCCTTATGTGGTGACTCACGTCCTTTTTCCTTCTGGAAGATACACAATGTATTCCAAGCCCACGCTTCATGCATAAAATGAACAAGAATCTACTCCATTCGTATGAATGAGATAGAACAAACTAAAATGGCTTCAAAAATAAAACTTAGATTAAGAACTGAGCGTTTCAGCCTTGTTTTGTTAAATCAACGACCCGTTTTGAAGCTATACGACAGCTATTTTGACATAAACTTCGTTAAGTTTGAGGACGTCACATGAGCTGACACCCTTTCTCTAAAAGGTGGTGCACTTTCTTTCATAAAAACGGTATTTTGAACGAAAAAAGACTGCTTTCAGAACTGAATGTCGGCATCGTCTTTAATTAAACTAAAACCAGCGAGAGCGGTCTTCTCTAAACTTTCTCGTATACGTCCTAACAAGGGTGGGGAAAAATACACCAAGCGTCATTCAATAACACAGGTGGAGGAATAATACGCCAAGAAATTACACCTTCTTACTTTCTCGCATACGAAGTATACAGAGAGAAAGCATTACAATAGTCAAAAAATTCGAATATCCACGTTGTAGACCTCCCTGAGTCCGAAAAACACAATTTTGGAATTATGTCTGTCTGTGAACACGATAACTCGAAAACTATTAGAACTAGAGAGATGAAATTTGATATGTGATCTTTACACATAATTTGTAGGTTTCTATAAAATTTTAGACAAAATTCGTTCACGGGAAGAGTGTCTGTCCGTCTGTCCGCGCTCATATGAACACTATAACTCAAAAACTTGAATAGCTAGATGGATAAAATTTGGTTCACAGTTTTATCATCAGGAATATAGGTCCATATCAAATTTTGGGCCAAATCCGTAAACGGGTTGACTGTTTATCGGTCTGTATAATCGCATACTTCTGAAGACGATATCTTCTAAAAGAAATGACTTAGATAAATGAAATTTCGTAAGTAGTCTTGAAACCCTAATTGTAGATTTGTCTCCAATTTTCGTTTGAAAAAAAGGCTATGAAATTGCATATTCGGTTTTCTCCCCCATTACCTCGATAAGTGTGGACACCCTGTATAAAATTACATAAAAATGCATGCATAATATAACACGAAATCTAATCTTCACCAGTTTAAATTCAACATATGAGCAAAACATACGTGTGATTAATTTTCTTTTTCTTATCTGTAATTCTAGGACGATAACTCCATAAAGACTATTCCCAAAGCAAAGCGCGTCCATGAACGTTTAAACATGCACATAAGAAAAGTGTGCATCACATGAGAGGGAGTGTAGTTTTTCTTAATTTACCCTCATCGCATGAGTTACATGCATGCGTAATTAATTTTCGTTTATTTTCCCTATCAGTTAGAATGAGGATTTCATAAAGATTATCTCTAAAATATCAGATGTTCATTAAATTGTTGACATAGGAATATCTAGAAGTTACCGAATCCCAAATATTTACATATGTCAATTTTTTTCATAGGAAAAACTTATAAAAATTCTTATAAAACTGCAGAATTCCTTTCCATACCCTTCACTTTCTTTGGCAATTCGAGGAGGAGAACACTGTCGTCCAAAAACTTCATCTTCAGGAAGCTCTAAATGTCCTAAATTATTCTTTTCTTGAAGAGGCGGATACTTTTGATAGATATGAAGTACAAGATCTTTCTTCTTTTTAAATTTCAAAGGTACCACTTCAGTTTCATCTCTAAAGCAGACGATATTAAGAAGCACCACCTGACCTAATAAAGAGGTTAAGTACGGACAAAAATCCGAATTAAATTCGAACAGACATGCCTGATAGCCAAGACAGTCGTAGATGATAGGACATGGAGGGTTAAAGGTACGATCTGAAAGAAAAAATTGTATAATTTTTTAAATATGTTTTGCTTATTTTCACAAATTAAAGGAATTTCATTATGAATCTACAAATAAAAGTTTAAAAAATATCTCTTTATAGAAACATTTCAAATAAATTTCAAGAAATTGTTTAAAAATGTAAAATGAGTTATGAAGAGATCAATGAGTTCTATAAAAAATATAGATACAGTTCTATATTTCAAAATTTATCAGATTCTTTGTTAATATAATTTTCATAAAAATTAATTAAATTTAAATTTTAATTAAATTTTCCCTTGCCATATTTTGTCGTGGTGAAATGATATCTGTGTCCTTCTTATAACAAATAGTTTGTGAGCAAAATTTTAAACCAGTCGATCTTTTTTCAAAACATATTTAATACCAAAAAACATCAGATAATATTCTTTCTTTCTGACAAAAATCGAAGAGCTTAAACGAGACATACAAGATATACTCAAACGAGATTCCAACATAAAAACATTTCTCGTATGCAAGAGCCATAGGTAATACGTTCAGTTTAATGGACAACAATGTTCTATATCAAAGAGACTAGTTTCTGAAGCAGGAATGGAATGGGAGTTTCTGTTTAATGGCACAAAAGCCAGTTTCGGCTATGCTGTGCCAAACAAAAGTTAGAATTTCCCTACATAAATTTCTCTTCTATGTTAAAAGATGCTTCAAGTCTAAAATCTTATGTAAAAGGTTAGTGAAAAAGTGTAGGAATGTCACGAGCAGTGACATTTCTTAACAAAACTGAGAAAGAAAAGTTTTTTTTCAGAACTCAAAGAAAAGTTTTCTGAAGCAGGGTATCGAGCCAGTGTAGTGGCTACCATATTTATAGACTTGAATCCAATAGAGCATGTATGGGATAATCTAGAAAGACATGCTGATGCTCGACCAAGGCCTCTGCTGACAATTCGAGAGCAAGACTGTCCTAGTGGAGAAGTATAAAAGAGCGACTCAGAATTTATTTTTTTAATTTCATGCCTAGCTGATATGCAGCCGTTTTAGCTGTTCAGGGAGACCACAAGTACAATTGATATTGCCTGAAATTCCATGAAAAACACTTTTTTCAAGTTTTTATAGCGAAAACAATGAAAATGTAATATTAAGAATAAATCCATATAATAAGAACTTTAATAATGAATTTTTTTAATAAATCCATATAATTCACATAATATACCATTGGCATGTTCCTTATGAACAAAAAATTTCATGTAATAAATAAAATCTGATGTAAATCATAAGAATATTACTTTCTAAAGTTTTACAAAATTATTTCAAATAAAAACTTAAAAAGCATTTTGAAAGCCAGTGGTTTTTTTCAATCATTATGCAACATGTACTAAAATTGAAAATACAATTGTCATTTTACTAAACACGAGATATAATAGAAAAATTTAAAAAAAAGAATACCAGGTCCTTTTGAATCCATAAGTGAAGCAGTGTGATGCTTTGCTACACCATTAGCACAGAATAACTATCATTGGTCACCAAGTCCTGGCTCATCTGAAATAAACAGGTTTAAAATGTTCATTGTGGAGTTTAAAAGATTCTAAAATACAAATAAATAACAAAGAAAATGAAACTGAAATGTGAAGTGTTGAATACGAAACGAGTTTTCAAGAAAAAAGATACTAGTAAACAACATATTGTCATTGATCTGTCAAATTGTCGTATATCAAATTTTCCTAAACATTTTATTGATGTAAAACACTTGTGTAGGTTAGCTACATCTGCTCTCAAATTGTTATGTAATTAGGCTTCGCGACCAGTTCGATCGCCGGAAATGAATTTTCGAACTAATTCTTATGTATAATTTTATATTCATGGCTCCTTTAACAAAGTAGCCTTAAACTTCAACTTGATATAGACATTTAACCCGCGTTCTTTTCGTAGCTTTACACTTGTTCTGTTCCTTGTCTACATTGACATAAAATACGCATTTGATTTCAACATTAAATTGAGAGCATATTTTTCATCTAGCAGCAGCATGCTAATTGGCTTAAAACACTCTGATAAAAAGAATTACTCAATAGCAACGATAATCTTTCAGTTTACTGGATTATTTCATTATATACTTGCTATCTTGAGGACTTCCTTCACAGATTTCACACAAAAATTGACCAAATAAAAGAAGAAAGTAAAATGCATTAAGATATGTTCCTAGATTTCAACAATGGAAGAGAACACGCAATTAAATATTTTTTTAAACAATGAAAACAATTTGAAATGCGTTGCAACAATGAAAAATATTGTTGTAAATTATGCCAAAAAATAGTTTTAAAAATTTATTAAAATTAGAGAAAAAATCGTGCGACAACTTAATTGATATCATTGAAAAGGTAATTCTTGTCACTTTTAGGTGGTGTAAAAATAACTTTTTTGCTTTAATATATTCGGAAGTTATTAAAGAAAGACGTCGAAATGTCGCTTAATTTTTATTTAATTAAAATTCTAATTCAAATAAAAGGCCCCGAGGTGCACATTCCCACCCTCCGAAGTATGTTTGTGCCAAATTTCGTAGCTCTAGGTCCAAAGGTGTGCCCTGTAGAGCGACAACACACAGACACAAACACATTCTCCTTTATTATTAGTAGAGATGGCATTGTTGTATGTTGCCATAAAATGCCACATGTCGATAGTGGTTCCAGCTGTACATCAGAATTTCGTATGTCTTGCTGCGCGTGGTTCTGGACATACGAGATTTCGGCATAACAGAGATGATATCTCTTTCAATACTTCTGATCGCAACATTTGGCTGAACTTGGCTTTTAGCCGTCAAGTGACGCTACTGATTTTTAAACTTAGGAGAGAGTTTGACATTTATAACAATGTAAATCAGAGCATGCAAACTTTTTAATACACAGCAAATATTAAACATTTCCTTGTTCTGCTGCTTGATACCATATTTATTAAAAATTATCACACTCTGTCAAATAAACGTAAAATTATTGATTAATATTACTTTAGTCGGAAAGGAAAGCAAATTATTAATCTGGGAAATGAAAGCATCTTTTCATTTCTTAAAGCTAGCATACACTAGATCAGGGTTTCTTCAATATCTTCCACTTGCCATCCCTTTTCGGGTGGGAAAAACTTTCGCGACCCCATTTCAGTTAGGAACTTTTACCACGAGAAAGAAGGTTATGAGTTCTATCCTCTTGTTGTGCTCTTCACCAATATTATTCAAAAACTAGCAGACCGATGTGCACTTTAGCAACAAATTGCTCGCTGTGGTCGGGCTGTATGCTAAGTGGTTTTCCTCCAAGCGAAGCATAAATGCGGCTCAGTTGCCCCTGAAAATCCTTCAGGAAGGCAACCTACTCCCATATATTGGAGCTACGACCCTGAACAAAACAATAACGCTATGTAAAAATATTAAAAATTAAGGAAATCATGATAAAGCGGTAAAATTTACGAGTAAAGCAGCCGAGATAAAAGTCTGAAGTGATAGAACTGTTGCCTAGAACGTTTCAGACTTCAGGGATATTTTTTTTTTATCAGCTTGGTAAAAATCTACTTAAAATTATATGCAATAATTACGTTTGCAAAATCGCTTAAACGTTTTTAGTTATTTTTCAAGAGCTTACAAAAACTCTTAACAAAGATCAGAATTCCGTAAAGTGCCATTTAAATTTGAATAAATCAAAACTTGTACCTCCAACATCGCATAACCCTTTGGACAAGATAAAGCTGCATTGGAGTGTTCAGGTGATAATACATATAGACGTTGCATGGAAGCTGGATATTCATCGAAAATGTAAGGAAGGTCTTCTGGCTTTGGAACATTGAAAAGTCTGCCATCTGGTAAATGAATTTCCTCAGCAAAGAGACCATGTACAAATATGAAGATGAGAAATGCTAAAAGAAAGATGTAACTAAATTCATAAAATATACAAAAAGTGAAACTTTGCAAACCAAACAGAACTTTAAATATCGAAGAACAGTACCCTAAATTAGCAAATCAAATTAATAATTATTAATAAATAATAAAATTTCTCTTCAATTGATCGTTATTACAGAAATGAAAAGCATCGAAAAAAATTATTTTAAGATTATAAACGTGTTCACAGACAATAAAAACTTTTTCAAATCCAAAAGCCTAGATTTTATTAAGTATGACTAAAATGTATTATATGTTAATAGCAAAAATCGGTATAAATAATTTATTAATTAATTGAAAGTCGATCTAAGTTCTAAATTAGTATTTTGTATCCAGAAGTATTTTTTGTAACAAACGATACATAAGGATGACAATACAAACTTTGTATTGAAATCATTTCAATAATACACATTTTACAAATTCTTTTAAAAATATTTGAAATTCAAAAATAATTTTTAAATTCTAATTTTGATAAATTAGCAGTTTATTATAAAATGCATAAAGCTGCTTAATATATTTACAGAAATCATACAATGCTTCTTAGAACTTTTAGCTTCAAGAAAAGATTATAGAACAGAAATCCGATTTATTAAATATATTCAGAATTTTTAATAAAATTAAAAGAAACAATACTTAGGTAATCCATGTTCTTTATTTCGACAATTCATATGACCAAAGACTGTGTGATCATGCTTTTTATTTCGGATGAAATAAAATCAAAGCTAAAGAATGAGATCAATGTTATCATTACTCTCAGATGATAAGGACACTTGTTCTTTGATAAGGGAATAATTCACAAAAGAAAAGCAAAAAAGAAACAAATGTAAAATACCCCAAAAGCAGACAAAGAAATATGAACGGAAAAATGATATGAACAGGTTTTGTTCATTTATTTGTATTCTGATAAATCAATGAGTGATACATTTAATGTGCATTCAACAGCAAAATATCGCCGTCATTTGCAAGCAATAGAAACATACAGCATAAGATACATATACAGATGAGTTTCCTGTTCCTTTTCCCAGGAAATTAGTTTCCCTTTTATTTAAAAAGAAAGAACTACAAGAGGGTTAATTATTCACTCAGCAACTAATAATTTTAGCAATAAACATTTCACAAGTTTTGATATTTTTTTTATTCCGTATTTTTTATTTAACAACATATTGAATAAATGCAACAATTATTATTTTCAATATGCGTATTGGAAAAATCTGTAAATTTAAAATTATACGTGCAATAATGAATTGCACTTATAATTTTAAAGAAAGAAAACGTTAAAACTTTCTTATCTTCATTAGTCAGGGACAACTCAAGTTGACAAAGCAGATAAAAAAACAAACAAACAGTGCGCTTAATTAATTATGTCCGAATAAGTCAAACTGCCTTAAAAAGAATTGAAAAAATTCCTGTCAGCAAACTAGGAGGCGAAGATAGATTCCTTTCGTCCGGAGATATAAGAAAAAAAATATTTTACCCTCTCTTCCATTTTCTTCTCTACTTTCATAATTCCTGTCAGCAAACTAGGAAACGAAGATAGGTTCTTTTCGTCCGAAGATATAAGGAAAAGAACATTTTACCCTCTCTTCCATTTCCTTCTCTACTTTCATAATTCCTGTCGGCAAACTAGGAGGCGAAAATAGATTCCTTTCGTCATGAGATATAAGAAAAAGAACATTTTACCCTCTCTTCCATTTCCTTCTCTACTTTCATAATTCTTATCAGCAAACTAGGAAGCAAAGATAGGTTCCTTTCGTCCGAAGATATAAGGAAAAGAACATTTTACCCTCTCTTCCATTTCCTTCTCTACTTTCATAATTCCTGTCGGCAAACTAGGAGGCGAAAATAGATTCCTTTCGTCATGAGATATAAGAAAAAGAATATTTTACCCTGTCTTCCATTTCATTCTCTACTTTCATAACGGTTGGAGCTACGAGGATGGAAGATAATTAATTTATGGGAGCTTCCCAAGGTGCCACACGCAAAGGTTAAAAGGCAGTCGAAGTTAGGGGTTGAAAATCACTTCGCTGCCAAAACTTCTGAGCAATATTAGCTATTGAAAAATTTCCAGCACAAAAGTTATTCTATATGATGAAGTGATAATCTGCCAAATTTGAATTATCCTTCTATCTTCAGAGTAAGGGAGTTATAAGGAAAACGAAAATTTCAACCCCCTTTGAGTTGGATATCCCATCTATGAACTCGGCCGAGATTTTTACCCTTACTACAACATATCACTCACCAGTTCAAATCCAATCAATTCCCGAAGTCGGCGTCATGAGAACCAATGCAATAGATAGCATTCCTATAAGGAATCTACCTAAAACAAATAATTTGCAAATAAATGAAAACAGAAAGGATGGAAATGAAATTGGATTTTTTTTTTGTCATTTTGTTTTCATGAAACTTGAACTAGTTGGTAAGATAGTTTACGATTTAAACCGCCACATGATTCTGCTGTGGCAGGGAGATGTGTTACAATATAAGACACTGAGCGGTGCATATCCAGTTTATTAGGATATAACAGTATATTCAAAAAAACTGGAAGAGATCTAAACCTGGACATCCACGAGCGCTCCGCTCCACCCGAAAACCTAACCTCAATGAAAAATCCGATAAGAATTGGAGCGGCATGGTTAAAATTTTGGATTTTCAACCTCTCTGAATATTCAAGTGCTCCATTTGGACTGCCGGCCATAAATGCTGAAATGCGACCGGTGTAAACACGTGGAAGGGGGAGGCTCTCTCGAGAATGTGAAAATCACAAAATACTGCACTCTAACAATGCCTCCTAAATGCATTTAGGAGGAACATTTAGGTGGTGTTGACTCGAGGTGTTCATCAAGGGAAAAAGTTCGTGTTTTGTAGGCGTGGGCAGGAATAGGGGGATAGCATCCGCATAGGGGATCGGAGTAACTGATAGTGGATGGATTTGCGCGGAGCGGCCCATGAATGACATACCTAAATGAGTGGGCTGAAAAATGGAATGATGTGGAGTGCCACCACTCCATTTGAGTGCAGCGGAGTGCTTGTGAATGTCCATCTTAAAAGAGTTTGTGGAAAAATTTCTTTATGCATAACTGAACACATACTAAAAAGAGCCATG
The DNA here is from genome assembly GCA_013235015.1 of Araneus ventricosus. Lineage (NCBI taxonomy): Eukaryota > Metazoa > Arthropoda > Arachnida > Araneae > Araneidae > Araneus > Araneus ventricosus. The sequence goes on from BGPR01009660.1 coordinate 46,862, forward strand.
ACTAAGAGAAGAAATATTTAGAGATATTTTAATATTACAGAGAGGAAGCATTTACAAAAATAATATATACCCAATGCTATAAAGAGATACGAACTTCAAAGGGAATTATTGAAGTCAAGCAGATGTAAAAGTACTGAATTTAATTCATTTTAATGCGGTTCACATACACAAAAATTAAAAAAAGACCACTTTTAAATAGGAAGTATAAGAAATGAACAATGTTTCCTCCCATAATTTCTTTAAAATAAATAAATAAGCAATTAATAAAAATGTAATGAAAAATGTTTGCTATAGAGAAAATTATACATATATTTTCCTTTTATAAAAAAATATAATACAGAATTTCTACTTTGATTAAAGTATTTGTGTCATGATGGGAACATTCCTGAAAACTCTGAAATCTGTATATTTAAAATAATTAGTTAAAACCTTCAGACAGTTCGCCAGCCACAACCACCCGACGGATTTCGACAATTTTTATTTCATATGAAAGCTTATGACGTCTAGATATGTCATCAAGGGTCGCCTACCCCCACCCTCCATTTTCGAACGAAATCGAAAACACATTTCTCCACCATACATTATCTATGGGGAAAAACCTTTAGACAGTTCGCCGGCCACAACCACCCGACGGATTTCGACAATTTTTATTTCATATGAAATTTTATGACGTCTAGATATGTCATCAAAGGTCGTATGCCGTCCACCACTCTTAATTTTCGAGAGACATTGCAAAATAAACGGAATATATTAACGGAAATGACGGAGTTTATTTGCAATATACTTGTAGTACCGTTTTCCTGAGACTCAAAAACTGGACTGATTTCGCCAATTTATTACGTCACTTTTTTTTAAAATAACTAATGAATCAGAATGTTCCCCTGCACTTTCGCAAGTTTAAAATATTATTATTTTTTTATTTGTATGCAGTTCTGTTGCATTTCATTCCAATTAAATTTAACTTAATAGCAGACAATTTTGTTAAGACATCTCTATAATTTGGTTTCAATAGCCGTCGATTTTGTTATGACATATCTATAAATATTTAATATAAAATCAACAGCACACGATTTTGTTTCCTTTCTAAATTTAATTTTTATTAAATTGGCAACAAGGAAGTCAGCTGTTGTTAAAAAACTTTTACAGAATACAGAGTTGTTAAATGAGAGAGTGAAGTTGTTTCTGGAATAAACATCTTAATTTTGCGATGATTTTTTGTTTTCATCAGTAATCCCAACAGTTCCATCAAAATGTCGTGTCAAAAATATTGTAAAATACCTATTGTAGGTGATGGAAACTGCTTATTTAAGGAGATATAATTCTGTATTTACGGATCTAAAGACTTTCATGCCGAAATTCGTGAAAAAGTTATACAAAACATTACAACTAGAAGGGGTTTATGAAAAGATTTTACAAATTTAAAGGAATCTGTTGTCTACAAAGAATATGGAATCGACTATGGTTTTATGGTCTGTTCCACTGATCTTCATGCAGTATTTAAAATTGAAAAAACTAGTGACTGAGAGCCTCAAAGCAGCAAAGTGCAGGGGCAGTGGGTGCTGGCCGCGAACCTGCCCGGAGGTCGGCGAGACTGGATAGTAAATTTAACAGTCACTGGTTCTAGACTCGGTTCCACCAAAGATCAGCCATGCACTCCCATCTGTTCTGCAATGTACTCCTGCTGGTGTGGTGTGGAAGTTTTGAGAGAGGGTGCCAGCTCAGGTAACCTCTGACCACGGTTCAAAATTATAAGGTTTGTTTCAAATTGAATTTAAATAAATCTGTGCATAGAAATTCGCTTTATTAACTACTGAAACTGTTACATAAGAATCAGACAATAGCAATCACACTTTGCAATCACCATTTGCAACCCACATTCAATGGCAATTTTTGCAATACACAGAAATTCTGAAACTTTTTTCTAGATTAAATATCTGCCAAGCTCGTGCGTGCATTCATCTTCTGTATAATGTGCTCGGCAAACATCATAAATAAAAATATATTAATTTGTTTTCAAACTTCAATCTCAATTTGACAAATCTCAGCATCAAGGAAATGCCTATTAATAAGGAAAAACAAACTCACACAACATAAAAAAACACACTGTGGCCATTTTCCTTCAGTATGTAATTATAAATTAGAAGAATCTTGCATCACAAGAATGAATTATCATATAATTTATTACCGACATAATGAGCAATATCAGAATCTTCAGTGCAGCTTTGATATATGGCATCACTGGTGATATTTCGCGATTTCGGCGACTTTTTACGTTTGGCGCTGAGAGACGTCATTTTCCAGGTTGGAAGTAAAAAAATAAGCTAGATTCCTAACAATCCATAAAAAAACGAAGCTACGAGGTTCCCGCTTTATTGAAAGCGAAGCCGCTGATGTTTTTTTTAAGTTTAAAAAATTTGTCCAGAATGCGCATGCAAGAGAACAATATGCAACAGAAGAGACGCCATGTTTATTTACTCAATAAAAAAAATCGCCGAAATTACAAAATATCGCCAGTGATGCCATATATCAAAGCTGTTCCGAATCTTCATTCTCTGAATAATAGCATAGCAAATAATACTAACTTTTAATAACTGTTGGTCATTTTTATTTTATTTAAGCACCATTTCTTTTCCTCATGTGCAATATGCATTTTAAAAAATCTCAGACCCCCCCCCCCCCCCAACAATAAAATCATCTTAAAATTATAAAAGAGGCAAACTTAACACCCAAGATCAACATACTGTATCTATAAAATCTATTCATATCTAAAAACATAACATGCTGTTCGAAAAGTAAAAATATTGTATAGTAATCATACAAAACTTAAAGTTGATCAAGTGTAATATGTTTTACAAAATTTGGAATTTTTTATCTTGTGCATAATTTGGATAGAGAGTTGGTGGTGTCTTCATAAACGTTTGCAAATAAAGATCTGTAGTGCCTTCAAGCTAGTGAAGAACACAAAATCTTTACAAAGTGGACATATGGAGGAAGCATTTATATACATTTTAAAAAAATATAAAATGCAATACATTTTCACCAGTTTTGTTTTTAATAAGGATTTAATGTACAATTTCCTTAGAATGATTTCAAATCGATGGTTTTGGTGTCTACAAAATGAAAAGAATTTCCACATAATGGAAGAACTTTAAATTTAGCACAGTTATGTACAAAAATACAGTAATCAACTTTGCAATAAATGTATGTGTGCACCAAAATTCCTGATGTAACCCGAAATTTCACTACTTAATTTCTCCAATTGTTGTAACTTAATAATACATAATCAATGAAATCCATCTTTCGAAAATGCATCATTTAGTAAATAATATGGAATGCCACATTATAGCGCATTTTTTGGTGCCTCAATGAGTAGCCAATTGTGATGGGAGAAAACGGATTTATTGTGGAATTTTTTGTTTTTCCAATGTACATCCCCTTGATATTCGACCCATAGAAGATTTAACTAGTTCCAGATATAAATAATTACATTTCTTAAAAAAAACTTATTTTAAATTCTTTATTACGTACAAAAATACCTGCAACTTAGAAGTATTGGCAAAATCTTACAAGGGTGAAAATTTCAGACACCCTTATAATTAACTATTGTAATTGATACATGGGATTTTTTTAGCATACAGGGTGAGCATGAAGTCTTGCCCTGATTATAAAAATTTATTACAAAATAACCGTCAAATATAATACTGTGATTTTGGTATCAATGTATAGTTAACTTTTAATAGCTTTTTTGCGCAATAAAAAGTTTTGCTCTATTGCACAAAAAAAAAAAAACCTATTAAAATGTGCCAAGTCTCCAAATCCACAGCCGTCACAACCCAGCAGGACGAATCCGCCGCTAATATGTGGTAGTACTAGCGGACTTAACTATGGCAAGAAAAATGAAATATTAGCTTGCAATATTAGCAAAATCGCTTGAATTCTCCTCTTGAATTTTTCTTGTGGGGCTATATCCAGGATTGAGTCTTTGCTGACATTAAAAAACTGAAGGCTAGGATAGTGTGCTTACAGATGACATGTTAAAGAACACTTGGCAGGAATTAGAATACCACTTTGAAATTCTCCGAGCTACCAAGGGGGACACACCTTGAAATCTATAGAAGTACAGTTGCGGAAAAAAAAAAATGATCCACCCCGCATTATTTTGCCATCGTTCATCAGGTATTAAAACAAAAGGTACCAATTTTCAGGAAATAGGGTCTAGTAAAAGAATTCATGTTTAAAATTTCCATAAGGGGTCATATACATATTTATAATAGCACTAACTTCAAAATTTCCAATGGAGACACACATTTTTTTTCTTAAAATATTTCGAAACTACATAAAAATTGATGCAGGAATACCAAGTTTCAGCATCCCACCATTTTTGGTTTTGGAATTATAAGCAAACTAGCAGTATGTGCACAGCGTTGCCCTCTTAATCGGGACTTCAACAAAATGGAAAAAAAAAAACCTCTCCCACAATCACATGAAAAAGTTTTGAAAACAAAAGATGCACATTAATGAATTTTAGGAAAACAGTATCGAGTACGTTAATCCAAAACTATATTAACAAACTGCAACGTGAAAATCATTATTAGACAGCAAGCAAAATATGCGAAGCAAAGAAAAAGATAAGACACTGACAAAAATAATTATCGAAGTCATTCATTTAATATATCATCTCGGAGAAGAACATGATAATATATGACATCACCTGCTGTAAGGAAGGTCATGCACCAGCCAATGAAATTGCAACAATGCATTCTGGGAATCGTCCAGAGAATGTTTCGCTGAGAAATCTCGCTAGCAAAAAAACTGATTGAACTGACCAAGGAAAAATTATTTAAAAAAAAAAAAAACCTGGAAAAAGATATTTTAACTGTTCTTGTTTTAAATCCAACAGAAACGTTTCAAATATGAGCTGGAAAAAAATGAAAATGATAAGAGTAATAAGAATATCAGATGCGAGAATTTTAAGAAATCCTAATCAAAAATTACTATAAAAGTGACTAATTTTCAAAAATTTCTCAAAATTCAGTAAATTACTTTAGACGTTCGAAACAAACTTCATTAGAGTGGAAATCATTTGCTCTTTCCGATGGTGTATCTATTTTTTTCGTACATTTATCCGAAACCATGCTATTGAGAAAAGTCGACCAGAACAACACAAAATATCAAATAAAAAATTTTCTAGATTAAATTTTAAAATTGGGTTTTTGAGGTGCAGAGTCACCAATAAGACTACCTGTGTGCCAAATTTCATGGCTGTAAGTGCGATAGATTCATCTGGAAATCACACACACACGCACAAACATTGCCTTTTATAAGTATACATGAAATATTGAGTTTCTAATGTTAAAGTAAAATTTTTATTCATATTTTGAGAAATAATTTAACTATTGACCTAGAATTTTTTTATGTAGTGGTATGAATTATTCTGCACATTTTACACTTTTACTTTTTATTTCAAAATAATTTGGAGTACATGAAATATTTTATCAAAACTGATGTTAAAATTTTTTTGAATAGCAACACTTGTAAATTTTAACAGTAATCAAAGCAGATGGCCATTTTATAAGCCTATGCAAAATTTCAGCATATTCGTACGAGAAGTTTTGAAGTTACATTAAATTTTCACTGTAAAACAATGCACTTAAGGGGGAATCATATATTTTGTAAATGTGTTCATTATTAAATATAATCATTACACCACTTTATATTTTAAAATTTAAATATATAAACATTTAACTATTTTTATATAAAAATTTTATAAATTAAAGTGGTGTAATATTACTGAGGTTCTCCACATCAGATGAAAAATGGGCTTTAAAACAACCAAGGAAACTTAATATGATAGAAGTCAGCTGAATATTACTGATGTACCATGCTGAAGTATTGCATTTGTAAGACGATATATACATGATGTCTCACAACAAATTACTTACTTAGAACTATCCTAGTGTCATTTTTCCTACTCACTCTCTCCCCCCAATATTATATCAAAATCCACTACTTTCTAGTAACTTTTAAACTGCTTAATTTTTACTTTATGAATAAAATACTTATGCTTTGTGTTAGAGCAAACCAAGATTTCACCAAAATCTCTGCTAAATTTAATTAATATTTCACCTTTTAAAAAAGTAAAATTGTTCAAAATATTAATTCCAAATTGTTAAGCAAACATATTTCCGAGTCCCTGACTTAACAGAAAGTAGTTTAAATCGAGATATATCACAGCTTTTACAAAATTGAAAATAGACCTTTATTTGCAAAAGCATTATCCATGAATTTTAAATCAGAACTGAAACTTGAAAGGAAAATGCCAGGTTCACAATTCTTAAAGCAAAATCATAAATATAGTGATGCATGCTTTACCAGTGCTGTCAATTGTGTGAACCCAACACATCATTAAATAAACTGCTTAATTTTACTTTATGAATAAAATACTTATGCTTTGATTGAATACAAAAATCAATGAAGGTTGAATTTAAGCAATTAAGTTTCATTTTAAAAAATCTTTTATTGATAAATTATTCTCTATATAGCCTACGCATGAATTATAACAACACTCGCTGTAACCGATTTATCCTTTTAGGTCTAATAAATATAATTCTGTATTTCAGCATAAAACAGATGGAGTGATGAAAATAGCAGCTTTCCTGATTAAAATTTCTAATCAAATATGTGAGTTTCTTTAAAACTATCTTTTTGATACAAACATTTAAAATTCAATGAAATAACTAAGGAGCATAAAGATATAGTTTATCACTTAACTGAAAACAACTTAATTGAAAATTAGTCAAATTTGTGTTTTAATAAATGACCAACCTTTTAAAGATCAAAACAGAAAGCATGCAAGATTCTACAGGAAGAAAATGAGATAAACTTGCAACCACACTCATGAAAAATTAAAATACTTTTATTAATTTTACACACAAAAAATGATAATATACAAGTCAGATTCTGTTGCAAGAAATAACATGAAACTGAAAAAGATAATGGTCTGGACATTACAAAATGCAATATTAAAAATACACAAACAGTAAGAAAATGACGGACATCTGCTTTCAGTTCATGTTATCCATCACAGCTCGTAACAGAAAGCAAATGTTGTTTATTTTAGTTATGAATCAGAAGACAATCCAAATAACTTAACTGTCCCTGCATCCCTTTCTCGCATGTGCTTATCTTTGTCGTCACATGCGAATGCTAGAAGATGCTTTTTTGGATGCCATGCTACTGTGAATGTAGGAGATTCACAAGGAACTTCGGCTATTTTTTCACCTGTAAGAAACAAATTTTGTACAATATAAAGAATTTTATCATGAAAACAAGTTCTGGGACTTGGCATTAGTATAAAAAAATGTTCTATTAGGTTTGGAAATAAGGAAGAAAGGCCTGCATATATATTTAATGGAAAGATCTGAAAACATGGAAATTAAGTTTAGTTTCTCATGAAATAAAAGAGCATAGAATGGACCTATGAATGCAAATAACTTTAAAAAGATTCTAAAAATGAAATTCTTGACTAATTGTAATATTTGTGACTTACAAGTGATGAGTACTTTGACAAGTGTTAATCCATGCATGAACATTAAAAAGAAGTTTCTGATTTAAACTAGTATTATTTTTGAACTAAAACTACAAAGGATGCAAGGCAACAGAGGCTGAAATTATGAAAACTGTTTAGAGAAAGTGTAATACTGAAGTTTGATAATTCATAGCTAGCTGTTTTACAATAGTACAATAAAACTTCAATTAACTGTCACTTGTTTAACCATCAGTTTCACTTATCCATCATCGCTTAAAAAATATCAACAAATAGAAATCTTTAAAATTGTCCAAAGATTACATTTGTGTATCTTTCCCTTCTGTATAAAGCTGGAAGTGACTGTACTGTATGATGGTGGAAGTGACTGATTGTCACTGGCGGATGAATTGACATGCTCTGGTGCGCCAAACCAATCACTATTGTATTATAGTATCACAATACATTTTTGTACATTACTACTTATATTGAAGTTTATACTGATCGTTTTGTAAAATTAAATACAATATGCATGCATTATTCACTTTAAAAGGGTTTTATTTTTGTCCCAAGACAGAAGTGAAATCATGTTACTGTACATGTGCATTAAGATATTTCTATTACCCGTCTATTTGGTTATCCATCACAGCCCTGGTCCGGACGGTGATAGTTTTTACTGTTCCACTAAATCACACATCAATGAAAAAATAATTTAATGAAGAATACAATGCAACACCACATAATCTGTTACAGGCTATATCTAACTAACCAGAAAAAAAAAGCACAATTTGCTTAAAATCATATGAACTAGTTTGGTTCCTTTAAATATAGCTAATGATTGAGTATTTACAGACTTAATCTTGAATTAACTTGTTTTGATAGAATTCAACTATTGATGTCAGATAGTAAAGCAAAAAGAACATTTTTTCAGTATCTTAACTATTAAGTTAAGATACTGAACTTAAGATTTAGTATAACATATGAAAAAAATAGGAAGAAAAAATGTAGAAAACTGAACCAAAGGTGATATTTTTAAATTACTTAAGTGGGACAAGGAGAACTGGTCTCTACAAAACTAGACAACTAGAGGGAGAAAATGAGAAAAGTAAACTGCAGCAACTGATAACAGAAAACGCGAGAGACTATGCACAAGGCACGGAATAAAAAATTATAATAATTAGCATGTTTCTAAGATGAAAAGGCACGTTGAAACGTACAGTTGAACACAAGAACAGTTCAATGCAGACTGCAGAAATTAATTCTAGACACTAGATTTCTACAAAAACAGTAAATTTTTTACTCCCAAAGATTGAAAAAATTAAAATAGACCAAAATCGATGTTAATTTATTGGAAAGTGCCAATTTAATTAATTTAATCAAAAGCTTAGTGTTTCGTAGGAAGGCAAAAAATGCACAAAGGATCAGACTATTAGAAGCCTGCTTGCATAACACTTACTGCAAATCATCCCATTAGTGATATGATCTGAGGTTGTATGATATTAAAAGCTGTAGACAGCATATGTGTCGTTAATAGGATACAAATGCCCCAAAATACATAAATGAAATGCGACAACCCAAAATTGAAGCCTTTCACTTCGAAAAGAAGGAACTTTTTCTGAAATGATTAAGAAATGATATTTCAATGGATTTAGCTCTATGTTAAGTTGTGAACATGTGAAAAAAGTAAGTTTAAGGAAATCACATTCCACTTCTGGAATTGTAGTGACCATAGTAATTCAACCAAAAATCTAAGGAACCAGTTGAAGAAACTTGGTAGTAAGGAGCAACACAATAAACAGAATCAATTATTCAAATTTGTATATTCTATGGAAAAATGCTATAATTAATGCTAAAGGAACCAAATATTAAGTGATATGGGAATAGTTATGAATATTTATTTTTTGTATCTGTTATTCAAATAAAAATTTCTTTAAAAGGTATTGCATTAAATTCTTAATTATATTATTTTTTGA
>BGPR01009661.1:4558-21330 GCA_013235015.1 Araneus ventricosus
CTTACGAAATATCCTTCAGCTCTCAGAATATCGATCAACGTCGCAAAGACAGCGTACAGTAACTTTGTACAAATAGGTCCGGACTCCGCCGTTTAGATATGCCAAGCGATTGAGGTGGAGGGGCGAAAAAATCATATTATGTCCCGTGCACCACTTACCATCGGTACGCCACTATGTATGGGGTCGAGTGAAGGGCCGTCATATCTAGTGGGCTAGTTGGGCTGTATCCCAGGGGCGCCATTGATCCACAAGTGTCTAAAAATTAACACTATACTGATTTTATTTTAATACTGAAACCAAAAATGTATTTAATTATTATTTTAAATGTTTTATATAATTTTATATGCTATATAATTTCATATGTTTTATAATAAGTACGTTATATTTTATAATATGTATAGTAATAAATATGTTTATGACTTTATATGCTCCTCAGTTATTTTACAATTTAGTTATTTTCGTTTAACACCTTTAACACCACACCGCCTTCTCTAGAGCTCATGTGGCTCCTATCCGGTTTGGTATAGTTGTAGGTGGACTTTACTGAGTTGCAAAAAAATTACACCATAAAGAAGAATGGCAAACGAAATAAATTATAATGGTGATGTTTACATATAAAATTGACAACGAATAAAGGAATGTAGACAATGTCTTGATTATCACTGTGTGAATGAAAGGAATAATGATGAATAAAAATGATTACGAACAACATGAAACAGATTGCATCAATGCACAGATTGGTGAGTAACGTAGTAAAGATGGGGAACCATTGCGAGTAAGTGTCGAATGCTAGGCGATAGGCCCTCAGATTCCTAGTTACGGTTCTGATGGGGCGCCACATCACTCTAGCCCAGGGCGCTCTGATTTGTGAAGACGTCCTTTTTTGAGCATGGTGTTGGATTCAATTGTTTATAATTTGACGAGGTCCGTCGAGAGAGGGAGGCAGGAGGGGCAAAATACCCGGGCCCAGGGGACCCCGCCGGCTTGGTGCAGGGGAAAATATTTTTTTTTTCTTATTTTCAAGGGTTTTTTATTTTCATCCATGGCAAATAGGGACTTTCAGAAGTTGAATTATATTTTTACATTTATTTTCTCTTACACTATCACTCTCTAACTCAGACATTCTCATTATTTAATCTAAATTGCAGAAGGTGACTAGAAGTCAAATTGTCCTTACAATACGTGACGTGACAGGGAGAAAGAGTTCCGTCCTCTGATTTGTCACCACAGTCATAATTCGCAGGGAAGGGTCACATGTCAGTGTGAGGGACCCATATGCCAGTAATTTGACCCTTGCCGACTAGGCATTCTGGAACTCTAGATATGGCACATTTTTCGTGAGGCATCCCCCCCCCCCCCGCCCCCCCCACTGGTTTCGTATTATTATTATTAATCCACCGGGAGGGAACCGACCACATAAGGTTTACGATTATACAAAAGTCTCTCAGCGTAAAAAAGAAATACAAAAGAAAATTGAAAAAAATTTAAACAACAATAATAAAAAATACATAAAGTGAACTGAAACCAGTCTGCAATGAAGGTCTTAATTGCTGGTGGATGCCAGAAAAGTCTTTCTTAATCCATGATGATATCGTGCCTTCGTTCATGAAGGATCTTCATAATATTCGTGAGTCGTGCCAGGGATCTTTTGTCTTGGACAATATTTTCACATCACGTCGAAAGGTTTTTGATGATGATGTTTTTTTGTTTTGAAAGATGGTTTACTTATGTGTGCCGGTGAAGGAGGGGGCAGAATTAATATTCCTGGCGTGACTCGAGATCTGCTTTTTTTTCAAATACTTCACACATAAAGAAACGCTGTCGCACCATTCAAAATATAACTTGACTCAAAGTCGAGTAATATATCGAAACTCGCAGGTTAACTGAATCTAAACTTTTCATCAGTCACCTTTCTATTTCTGCTTCATAAACACCAATTCTTCATAAAAAAACCTGGAAACTTTACGTTCGTTTAATAAATCTCCAAACTTAGTCACCCCTCACTTAGTGGCCTCATAGCAAATTCACGCCTTAGGGACCAGTTGGTGACAGGTTACACACCCATTTACACGGAAAGTCCGCCGTGTTTACGGCCAGATGAGTGTTAAATCCTTCAAGTGTCAAATGTCCTCCTTCTGATGTGGAATTTAGGGGAAAGGTGCAGGCTTATATGTCGTACTTGTCGTCTGACCTCTGTTCAAAATGACGAGATCCGTTCCAATATAGCTCTCCTATATGTTCAAAACGGGGCGTTGGTCTAATTAAGCTAATCTAGTTTTCACTACGATGTTAAGTTTTGGTTCCTTGAAATTCTGCTAAACTTTTCTTGGAACTTAAGTGATCAGCAATTCACGGGAGCAAAACCATAATAATTAACTATTCTTCAAAGGCAAATGACAATTTAAAAGAAATAAAATCCATTTAAAATTTGAGGAAAACAAACAGATATTTCGAAATATTTACAAAGACTTTGAAAACTTTATGTTAGGGATGGCGATTTTTCCAAGAAAACAGGTTTTCATTTAAACCGGTTTTTTTTTTTTTTTCACCTCCGGTTTAACCTGGCGATTTCAACAGCTCAAAATAACCGGTTTTTGGAAAAACCGATTTTCGGTTGTTTTTTTTAACAAAAGCAACGTTTGTGGACAGAATTTATTATTAATAATATACAGTAATTAATTAATGTAATATGTAATGATTATAAATAAGTAATTAATACAATATGTAATAATAATAAATGAGTAATTATTGCGATAACTAAGTATTATAGACAACATTTTAATTAACACACACGTTTTCACAAGAAATTAATTCATTGGTCAATATTTATCATCTAATCTGCTCATAAGGACTCTTTCAGCAATGAGTTGATGTGTGAGTCGACACTTCTCATCGGAACCAACATCAATCAACGCAGATACTAATCTTTCGGACGCCACAGAACTTCCGACTAAAGATAAATATTTTTTGGCTAAGAAAAACAGACGCCGTTTGCAGACAAAAATTTTTATTAGTATTGTTTTTGCAGGAAATCGATCCATTGGCCAATATTTATCTGTTTATAAAGACTCTTTCAGTAATCCGCAAACCAACAGACGCCTTGAGGAAGCAGTTGTCGGTGATTGGCCTAAGATGATGAAATTGAAAGCTTTAAAACTTGGTAAATTTTAGTCTAGTCGAACCTAAAATCGAGCCTATCTTCCGACCCTGTTTTTGGATTTAAAAAAGATAACCGTTTTAAACCAGAGCAAAAAAATAACCGGTTAACCGAAGCAAACAAACAAAAAACGACCAGTTTTCGGTTTAAACCGGTATGTTTTTCCCATCCCTATACTAATTGTTGTACGTTTTTTGTCATCGATGACAAAAACAAAATTGTTTTTCATAAGCACTATCGAGGATCGGATTGTCTAGAAATTTTTTTTAGAATTTCTTCTCCCCTTTTTCATCCTTACATTTTCAAACCATACGAAGTTAGAGATAGAAATGGTATGTGGGGAATTTTCTTTTCCTTCTATCTCCGGGCAAATAAATCGACTTTCGCCTTCCTGCTTGCCAACAAGATTTTTTTGTACTGAACATTACGAAATAAACCTACGTTTCTATATAAATTGAAGTGGTTTCACATCCTGTGGTTGATTGACATTCAAATTTAAACCTTGCCTATATTTATCTTCCGACCCGGCTTTTGGATTATAAAAAACCGGTTTAAACCAAGGCAAAAACAACCCGGTTAACAGAAACAACAAAAAACCTGTTTTCGTTTTTCCCATCCCTACTTTATGTGTGAAAGTTTTCAAAATTTTCAATATCGACCGTACCATCGTCTTAACAGACTTAGTGTCCTCAGAACCGTAACTTAGAATTTGAGAGTCTATGGCCCGCAGAAAGTACCTACTTAATAAAATAATGGAGGGCCAAAACAAAAAGTCGCCTCTTCTCTGATTAACGCCTTACAGTTTTGTAAGTAGTGCCGCTTAGGACTTTGCGAACCAGCTTCCTTAATGTAGTTAACTTCACTTACTACATGCATAACTTAGGATTTCCTCACTGATTGTAGCCGTATAAATTTTTTTGAAACGATTTACTTGTGTATATGGTTACAAAAAAATCATGTCATTATCATTACAATAACGACGGCTACCTAGTTACAAGCCGTAATCATATTTTAACTTTCAAGATATTTAAAATTATAGTTATATAATTTTTCGTCCAAAATTATAATAAAATCAGTATAGTAAACTTATAAGCACCTTTGAATCAATGGCGCCTCTGGCTACAGCCCAATTTGCCATTTGATAAGAAGGCCCTGCCATACCGTACACGCAAAGTACCGAGAATCCTCATCTAAATATTTATTTTTAAAAACCCGAAATTTATTGTATGTCTTATAATGCCAAACATCCAAAATCTTAAGGGGACACATTACCTTCTCAACATTTTTTTTTATTTGAAGTATTATTGAAAGAGTTTTGATAGTATTGAGACTTAACAATCATATAAAGTAATTGAAGAGAAAAAAATCAAATTTGATCTGCTTGCTTAGTTGAAATTTAAATTTTGTTTAAGAAATATTAATTTTTTTAAAATCCCTACTACTTTTGCAATTATGAATATTTTTGCTTCAAACTTTATTTGTAGATTCACTGAAATATATTACACAAAACTGTTATGGATTTTAAGGTGTATCTATTATTCGCTTAAATACAGATATTTTACTGAATCATATGATATAAAAGGAGGAAATTTAGCGGTACCTCATTTTATATCTTGCATATAAAAAAACCAAACAACTGAATGCCTATTGTATGCACAATTTTATCATATACATAACGATAAACTTGTACAAAATATTTGAAAGCTCTATCTTAAAAAGGAAAAACTCTTTAACATTTTGAAAACATGAAAGTGCAGAAAAGTCCAACATGAAGAAAAAGCCATTTAAAATTGTCATTTGCGCATGTGTTTCATTAGTCATCGTAAATAAAACTCTAAATAACTTCTGAAATATTAAAGGTGCAAATTTGAAATTTTGTTACAATAAGTAGAACTATAAGAGCAACAAAATAAACCAATAAAATGAAAATTGTTATCTTAGCCATTTTGGGGTAATGTGTCCCCTTAATACTATCCGATTCTTTTTTCATTGTAAATACTTGTCATGCGCCATTGTAAATACTTGTCATGCGCCGTTGTAAATACTTGTCATACTCCATTGTAATTACTTGTCACTCTCTTCTTATCACGAAATGCTGACTGCGTTTTTCCATTGACAGACAGCCGTCTTTTCCATGGCGCGGAACACATCATCACCATCTCTGCAAAAGGAACTTCATCTTTCTATTTTTTATTCCTTGTTTTCTCTCTCTCTATTTATAATAAAAATGAGCAGAAAAAGATGCTAATCTGTTCCAGATAGGTTGTCGCAACCATCTGGGCGTGTGTTTTATGAGTTTTGGAACTTCAATTTGTGTGATGAGACTGCTTGTAGAGATACAGATGGAAGATGAGCTGCATGGGGTAGGGCGTGGTATAGCATCTGATAGCCGAGGATTATATTGTTTTCCTGAAAGACAGATGATCCTTCGGTGAGACATTGTTTTTCTCAGAAAGGTGATCCTTGGTGAGACGTTGTTTTCCTTGAGAGATGACTCAGCTGGTGAAAATTAATATTAATGTTCCCTTCTTTGTGTCGACTTGAAGCTAAATACGCTTTTCGTGCTCTTGCTATCGCAAATCATTCGTACATAAAGAACAACGTCGTGGCATTAAAAATATTATCGCTAATCGCGTGAGAAACATAAAACGGTTTTAAAAGCACAGTTAATTCACGAAATTCGCAGTTAAACTGAGTCGACACTTTTTGGCAATTAGCTTTTTATCTTGGTTTCACTCGCTGAGAAAATTGTACGTTATTCAGAAAAACCTGGAAACTTCGTGACGGTTCTGTAAATACTCGAACTTCGTCAATTTTTAAAGCTCCAGCTTTGACTAATTGATATCGCAGATCGGAGTGTCTTTAAACTCATATGAGAGGATAGGTTCATTGGGTGAAAAAGTTTTGATCGAAGTTTGAAGGTGTTTCTAGAAACAATCAAGACAGGGCCAACGCCAGGCTTTATGGCTGAGTTAAACAGTTTTCTTAGCCAGAACCTGTTGAACTGAATTTTGACTTTTTGATGCACGTAACAGGCATGCACCTGTAAAGGTTGTTTTTTTTTAATTTTGATGTTTTAAATATAATAATTGTAATAGTGATTGCACCTTGATATGATTGGTGAAATTTTATTTCCCCCAGCCTATTTTGGTCATCGAGATGGGATCCTATTAGGGATGGCGATTATTGCAGAAAAAACGGTTGTTTCATCTCCGTTTTAACCTGGCGGTTAAAACCGCTCAAAATAACCGGTTTTTGAAAAAACCGGTTTCCGGGGGTTTTTTTAAGCAACGTTTGTGTACAGAATTTTTTATTAATAATAATATATAATAAGTAAGTATTAATACAATAATTAATGAAATGATTATAAATAAGTAATTAATACAATATGTAATAATAATAAATGAGTAATTATTGCAATAAGTAAGTATTATAGGCAAATTTTTTTATTAACATTGTTTGCACAAGAAATTAATTCATTGGCCAATATTTATTATCTAATCTGTTCATAAAGACTCTTTCAGCAATGTGTTGATCCATGAGACGACACCTCTCATCAGGAAGAACAACATTCAACGTAGATACTAATCTTTCGGCCGCCACAGAAATTCCGACTAAAGATAAATATTTTTTGGGTACAAAAAACAGATGCCGTTCACAGACAAAATTTTTATTAGTATTGTTTCTACAGGAAATCAATTCATTGGCCAACATTTATCTGTTCATAAGGATTCTTTCAATAATCAGCCAACCAACAGATGCCTTGAGGAAGCGGTTGTCGGTGATTGGCCTAAGATGATGAATTTCAAAGCTTTATAACTTGGTCAATTTTAGTCTAGTCGAACGTAAAATCGAGCCTATCTTCCAACCCGGTTCTTGGATTTAAAAAAGTAACCGGTTTAAACCGGAGCAAATAATAACAAAAAAAACCGGTTAACCGAAACAAAAAAAGACGGTTTTCCCATCCATAGATCCTATATGTCATTTGCCACCTGTGTTAATAGGTGTCGTATGTGTGATTTTACCCCAATACCATTGATGTAATTCTATCTTCTCCCAGCCTGGCTGGTTGAACCATGTACAGTACTGGTCAAAAAAGTGTCAAGTTCATGTTTTTTGTCTCTAACTCATCCAAAAGTGAAAACCTTTTTTGCTGAAATTGTCACACAATGTGTATTTTTAGGTATTTGTTTGGTGCATAAACCAATGATAATTCAGACAGCAAAAAATCAATTGAAATTAACAAATTTATTATTTCATTCAAAATAAACGAAATTTAACAACTAGTTGAAATTTGTTAAAAGTATACGAAATTGCCAGGATCGATGACAATATGAACAATTACATATTAATACTTGGTGGCAAACCACTTGGTATCAATAACAGCTTGGCACCTACGAGGCATACAGTCAAGAAGAGTTTGGATTAAGGATAGACGGATCTTCTTCCAGTCTTCCTCAAATTGGGAGAACTTTTCATCGGAATTCCTTGCATTTCTTCCTACAAGACGACGCTCCAGCTTGGCCCATACCCCTTCGATAATGTTAAGGTCTGGGGATTCGCTTGGCCAGTCAAGAAGGGTCACATGACGGCGGGATAACCAGTTCTGGATGTGCTTGGATCGGTGCTTCGGATCATTATCCTGTTTGGAAATGAAGCCACGACCAGGACAATTGCGTGCATACGGACGCATGGTGTTCTCAAGGATGTCTTCATACTGAAACTTATCCATGATTCCCTGAATCCGCCTCAGGGGACCCATGCCAGGGAGAGAGACGCATCCCCAAACCATGACATTTCCACCCCACCCCACGCTTCATTGTTGGAATCTGGTACTTGAGGTCGAAACGAGTGCCTTGAGGACGACGAATCCAGTGTATCCCATCCGTACCAAACAACATGTATTTGCTTTCATCACTCCAAAGGACATCTTCCCACTCTTTCTTTGTCCAGTCCTTGTACGCCTTTGCCCATTCCAAACGCGCCTCGCGATTCTTCGTAGAGATAATTGGTTTCTTGACGGGGCGTTTTTCATTCAGTCCAGCTGCTTGAAGCCTGCGCCTGATTGTACGAACAGAGGGTTTTGGGGGTCAAACGTTCGCGTGCAGTATCTACAGCCGTCAGGCGGGGATTGACACGTGAAAGATGTAAGACGTTCCTGTCGAAAAGACGAGACGTATAACGAGGACGTCCGGACTTAGGAACCTTCGGCACTCCTCCCTGATCAACCCATCTCTTCAAGAACTTCGATATTCCACTCTCCGATATATTGAATTGTTTCCCAAGTTCGAGAAGAGTCCGACCTTGAGTGCGTCCATTAACTATGGACTCCTGTTTCTGAATGGTCAAATTACGGATGCAACGACGAAAACCCATTACCAGCAAGAATAGAGGAAGTTTAATTAAGCAAACGCTTATATAGAAACGTCCTAAAATAAAACTGGTAGATAAAAAAGACATCACTCCAAATGTGATGAAATTTCAAATTTTTCAAAAGTTTGTTAATTATTACTGTAGTTACTTGTAATTAGGTTTACGGAACTTCCAAAAACGCAGAATCGTCACTTAAATTCGACTCAGAAGTTTAAAATAATTTCTGACAATACTGGAAGAAAATATATTAAAAAACATGAACTTGACACTTTTTTGACCGCACTGTAATTATCTTAAGAATTTGGATGTTCTAATTTCCACCAGTGTTCTTGGTACAGTGTGTGACAATTTTTTGTGATTTTAATTAATCTACACGAGCTTGGCGGTGGCTGGCCTGGGGTGCCTCGGGGTCTCCGGGCCAGCTGCTGTTGGCTCCCTTACCTCCGGACCGTTTCAGACCTGAAGCCAATTTGGCAGGCTGGTTCGGAGTGGGTTGTGTAGTGTAGGTATGCACCTGTAGTCAGTCTATTCATACACAAACACTATGATGAGCGGAATATAGTTTGTATATGTATCGTTTTAATATTTATTATCAATCTTCCCACTGGATCTTGTGTGTCTAAGGAAAGAAAGACAGCGGAATGTTATATGCTAAACTTTCTCGTATACAGTTGAACCGCCAGATATTCTTTCAGATTAACTCTCCGTTAGTGGCAATATCTAATAGATACGCTTGCAGCCTACATGTATTGACGCATTACAATTTGAATTTTTCTCACAGAATACTCATTTACATTTTCATTATGGCTAATTGTTATAGTTATAAAGAAAAAATTATCAAAACCTGATGAGCAAATCATAAAACAGATTCTATATCCGCGATTAAAGGAGGATTACTAGACACTACATACATTTTGTGATATATTACAATTACTAAAAAAATTAACAAGATTTCTTTCGAACGAAATAAACACTTTTTCCTTCTCTTGATAGATATTCAAAAAAATCAAAGTGTGATTCTTTTCTTTAACAAACCTTCAAGCCATTTTATCAAACATCACAAAACCGCAAATCAATAAAAAGGAAAATCACCTTTTCGAAATCTTTCTTCTTTACAATGCTAAATGCTGATGACCGTGATTAAGATGCCTTAGAGATTCTATATTTTGTATCATCCGAGTGTTTTCACTAGTTACTGACTCGAAACCGCCGTAATCACTGTAATAACACCGATGAACAACAAGTGACGGGCTAAGTGTAGTCATCAGCCACGTTCTCGTGCTTAATGAAGCAAAATGCGTATAATTAAGCAGTCTAGAAGGAAAACTTTTTCAGAAAGAAAGGATGAAACCTTCACTTGTTTTTAAATTCTTGTTTTTGCATTACGTTACCTGTAATAAAGATGGGACATCACAATTTCATTCAAAAAAATCTGAAAATGATGAAAATGTCAAGCTCTCTTCTTTCTTTTCCTGTTATTTTTCCGCCTCATTTATCAGTGAAAGTGAACAGTTATTGTACGGGTTTTTTTAACATAGAAACAAAATTATATCGGATTTTTCCCTTTGTGTCTTTAAAGGGAATAACTGGTCCAAAGAGCTTAAAAATGCTGCATTCTTAACTCATTTCCCGCCCTTCATATTAATATTCTTTTCAAATTGAAGAAGTTGAACTTTAATTTATCCGTAATCCATTTGTTAAAGAAATAAAAGCATTCGTATATCATTCCAAAGGTAAAGTCCGTCGGCATTTTGGTTACAAAATACTTAAGTTTGTACATTAACTTAAAAATATTTTTCAGTTCAGTTTATTTGCTAATTTTGATTAACTTTATTTTTATTAATAGCAAATAGTTTAAGAACATATCTTTTTATGTTCACTGAAAATACGGTTTTCTTGAATATATTTGCAAGAGTTCAGCCGCATCACCAGTGATTGATGTAAAAGTGTTTCAATGCGTTTTCGAACTATTGGTAGAGCCCCATGAATTTAGACAATTTTCACCTCAATTAGAGCTTTCGTACACAAAATATTAATTACTGACTTTACATCGAATACTAAACTGTACACTACGACACACCCCTGATTCCAGAGGTAAAAATCTCCGGTTTGCAGTTTGGATGAGTGTGCATAGAAACTGTATTGAACAAAAAAGGGGGGGTTCGTACAGTGTTTTAACATGACGAAAAACATGTGAAAATTATAAGAGCGATGAAAAGTGTGTGTTTACATATGAAAAGAAAGACTCGCGAAGCAAAAACAATTTTAAGACAGGTCCCAAAAGTTCGCTGCATCTATATACTTGTAGAAGGACTGAATAGGGTCCTAGGTATTGAACCTCTAGAGGTTCTTAGTCCATAAGTCTGAGGTCTTGGTGAAGGAGAGAAATCTGGGTCGGTGTCGGATGAAATGGTTGCGTCCGGTGGCTGTTTTATGAGGTTCTCATTTTCAGTGAGGAAAGATACGAGTTTAGCTAGATTTATTCTTGATAGTTTATTTGAAAGTACGCTTTTCCACCAAAGTTGAGTATTTTCTGAACTTGGTTTTGTAAAATGATAAGATAACGTCATGTGACAAGAAGTTACGTAGTGGAGAGGGTCTCACATCGCATACTGATTACTCTTAGAAATTTAGGAACATGATTAAGACTATTTAATTGTGCTAAATAATACACCATTTAGTTTTCACATACTGCCAAATTGAGTTGTCACTAGTATAGTGAAATTATAGGGAATTTTCAAGACTTGCTTGCGTATTTCTGTTTCAAATTTAAGGGAAGTATCTTGTATTTTGTATTATTTTTATATAATTTTATGAGTTAGTAAATTTGATTTAGTACGAAATAGTACTATGGACGAGTTTTCTGGTTTGTTTACTTAAATTAAAAACCTTCACTTTATCTGATTGTATGTTGGACTTCCGCTTTGAAGATTCCACTGGCTTAGCATTACACCGGAATTACGTAGTACAGGCACCTAAATGTAAACAAACAAAGCAGAAAATTGGTCCATATAAACGCAGACGATAAAATAAATATTTTCTTTCAAGATAATAATGCTTTTAAGCTTTCAAATTGCGTCATTTAAGAACTGTTACGCATAGAATGCAACAACTGATACAATCAAACCTAAAACGTTATCATGCTACAGTGTTTTGAACTTTTTATATATTTATTTATTTGCCCACGCCGGCACAGTCTACCCAGAGGGTGAGAGGGTGCAAGGCACTGACCCGGACGGCGGGAAATACAAAATAACAACAAAACAGTAAGAAACAAAACATTACATCCAATTACAAAACATGAAACAAAACTGAATTACAATTGCATGCAAAAAGGCAACAACAAAAGCAAAAGTTCTGAACAACTGAACAGAAGACAAAGGAAGTGACAAAAAAGATCATGAAACAACATCAAATAGTAAAACAGGAAGTAAAATGTAAGCAAAAACAAATACAAAAACTTAGGATAGTAAACACATTACAGCATGCGTCACAATTCAATAGAACACTTTTAAAATTTTATATTCCAAGAAGAAATAAAAAATCACAGAAATGTTAAAGAAACAATGATATGTTTTTTGACAACGTTTCATCAGTCAGAAAGCTCACTGCAAATGCAACTGGAAATCCTAAAGATTTCTTTCAGTTTCACAAGTCCAAATTTATTATGAACTAAAATTTAAACCATGCGGATTTGTTTGCGTCAGCAGGTCTATTGAAATGAATTTTTTAGTGAAAGTATAGTCAAAAACATAGTGGTCTGCATCATCTTGTAAACCGCATTTGAAATTTGGTGTTCTGTCTAATTTGAAGCGATATAAATATGAAACAAATGGGCCATTATCTGTTAGGTTTCTATTTAATTTTCTATTTTCCTTGCAGGCAAGGCAGTGGGATTGGTGACGAACATGCGCGTGACCCACGCCACCCCTGCACCCCTGTACTCTCACTCCGCTGACCGCTGGTTCGAGTCCGACGCCAACTTCAAGAGCGACCGAGATCGCAGCCTCTGCAAGGACATCGCCAGACAAATGGTCGAAGACTACCCGGGAAAGAACTTGCAGGTAGACCGATTCTTCCATGACAGGTTCAGAGGCGGCTTCAAGGCTGTGCAACCTATGCCGCTGCAACAGGGCACCGAGCGTGTAGAGGCCCCAAGTCCTAATCATAGATTTGAAAATCCGCGCGCGTTATATGGCTGCCGTCTAAACACAATAGAAATCTTTAATTATAATTAAATCATTTACTACAGTTAAATCTTAATTATTATAGTTAATTAGTATAGTTATTAATTATAGTTAAATATTTTAGCATATGTGCCATTACACGATATATACAATTGGGGCGCCACAATAATTTCGAACAGAGCGCCGAATACTCTGGGGCCGGCTGTAGACAGGTTTCAGCATCAATAATTGTTACGAAATTTTGAAAATAATTGTGGATATAATTATAATTAAAGGTTTCAGTATCAATATTGTTAAGAAATTTTGAAATTAATTGTGGATATAATTAAAATTAAAGGTTTCATCATCAATATTGTTACGAAATTTTGAAATTAATTGTGGATATAATTAAAATTAAATCCCCTTTTCCTTTAAATTTTAAATCATCTTTGTTCACTTCAAAGTATCTTCTGTAATTCATTGCAGGCTTTAATTTAATTTTACTTGTTTCGTTAGGATTGTGTAATTGATTTTTAACTCACTTCCTGATGTGCTGGAGTTCTGAAATTCTGTACAGTTGTACATTCCCTGGGACAAAAAAATTAATAATACTTTCAGAACTTAATTATCAGTTAACCAACTAATTACAATTAAATTTTGATTCAATATGAGTGGCGCAATTTCACATGAGATATTGGTAGCTTCGTTACTAGAGATTTTTTTTTCCTTTTTATTTTTTTTCTTTGCTTTTCATTTCGCTGCAGTATTTCCTCTCTTTTAATTTCCTCAAATTACTTACTTTTATTGTGCTAGCGAAGCTACTAGATTCCTGCTTCTACAGTTAGCAGTTAGCGTATCTCTAGGATATTTTTAAGCTAAAAGAATCTGTCGGACGCCATTTCAGATGCCATATGTATCGCGGTCGATGTTAAAATTCTCCGCTAGAAAATAATGCAATAACAACCCACAATTATAAAGGGTTCGAAATTATTTTCTTCTGAAGGGGAAATTTGGATTAAACTTTGAACAGTTTATCCTTAACTGTGACCAGTGGCGGCGAGAGGGGAAATTTCCCCCTTTTTTGCGGGAAAAATTAATTTTTTATTTCATTCTAGCTGCCTAAAATTAGGAATTATGAAAAGGCAATATTGTCCAGGAAAGCTAGCTAATTTTATAACTAAACTTTTAAATTTTGTTGCCTACCTCCTGTACTCCCGGGTACATTTGGATGTCTATAAATTTTTGCCCACTCCCTACTTTTTCCACCCAATCGCAGCCACTAACTGTGACCACTGCACTTTAGTGCTAATACAATAAAACTTGTACTAAATGGAATCTAAAGGGACTAGAAAATTTTTCCGTTTTAGACAAGGTTCCGTTTCATACAGGGTTCATTAGTATATGAGGATTTAAAATGTATCTAATCATTATTTAAATTAAATCGACTGTAATAAAAAAGATATTCTAAGATTACATATATACTACCTTAAAAATATAAATAATACGATAATTACGTTTTAATAAGTGTCACATTTTAAAATTAAGATTTAGTTAAATTTTAAAATTCTTCAAAAGTTCAAGCTTTTCAACATCGTCCTGATTTATGGCAAACTTTTCAAGTTCAGGTACTGTATCTGAAAAGGATCCATATGATTTAATGGAGAGTTGTTCTTTATCGGAAATGTTTTCATTTATATTACATTCATCATCACTGCTATCATTATTCGTATGCCTTTGAATTATATCATTCACATTGTCAATAGGAACCTCTGTTGAAATACAATCGTCGATTGATATGAATTATTTCGCACTCATATTGGAAACTTTACCGTTGATAGACAAGATCGGCAGATTACTTGCATCTATATCTTCGGCTGATGAATAATTGTCGATGCAAACATTTTCGGGTAAATTTGCCACAACATTTTTTTTTCTTTTTGTATCGAGGGGAATAAAAGAAATTTTCGGGAAACGCGCGAGTTTTTGTCCGTTAGAACAGGTTTTCTAAGAATGAAATATTGTGAATTGTTCTTTGAAATTCTGTCCGTTTCCGCGTTAGACAGGTTCCGTTTTATGGAGGGGATGTACTATGGATCTTTCTATATTTTTCGACGGGACAAAATATTTTTTCCGCTTAAGACAGGATTCCGTTTTTTACAGTGTCCGTTTTAAACAGGTTTTACTGTATTAGCAGCTGTTTTATTTTGACGATATTAGAAGCTTTCGTGGTTTGGGGACTTGTTGGGGGTTCCAGCTTGTGGATTTCAATCCAGAACCGTTTCCTTGTTTGGAGTAGCAGGAAAGGATTTTCATGACCTTGCTCATTCTGTGTGTTTCCAGGTGATATTGGGTGGCGGCCGCGAGATGCTGATGCCCAACACCACTTTCGACCCTGAGTATCCGGAGAAGCGAGGGAAGAGGGTAGACGACCGTCAGCTCATCGAGACTTGGAAGCGGCACAAAGAGGAAGGCAAGCATCGCTACCGCTATGTCTGGAACAAGAAGGACTTCGACAAAGTGGATCCCAGGAAGACGGACTACCTGCTCGGTGAGTCCCGTTGCCATATTGACGTGAAAACGTCTTTCCGCTCGTTACAGTGATAGTCTTGTGTGACAGAATACCGTCAGATTTGAATCGCTAATAACTACGAGACTAATAATGGTTGGTCTTGGGGTTGATACCTTTGTTTGAAAGTATACGGGAAAGTTTAGGGAAGACCTCTTCCGCTGGTTTACATTATATTTGTCTTTCAGGTCTGTTCGAGCCGGCTCACCTGTACGACGTGACGGACCGGGGCAACATGAAGTCCGACTTCGACGAGCCGACGCTGGCCCAGATGACGGAGAAGGCGATCCGCATCCTGTCCCGCAACCAGCGCGGCTTCTTCCTGCTGGTGGAGGGAGGGCTCATCGACAAGAGACACCACAGCGGCAGGGCGGTCAGGGCCGTCTCCGAGGCCCTCGACCTAGAGAACGCGGTCCGGACGGCGCTGGACCTCACCAACCGAGAAGACACGCTGGTCATCGTCACCTCTGACCACTCACAGGGCATGAACTTCGCGGGATACGCCAACGTTGGAGAGGATATTTTCGGTGAGCTGTTCTATTGTTTTACAGTAAATTCTTTAAGGACAGTAGATTACTGTGGGCCTGGTGAAATAATAAAATTGAAGAAGGACTTTTTTATGTGTTGTCATCTGTTCCAGTGTACAATAAGTTCTTATTCGTGCACTTCTACTAATTCAGTTTAATCAGAAACAGCAATAACAAAGTATTTACGGTAAACAGCCTCGAAGTTCTGAAGTTATTTGAATAAAGTATGTGACTACATAATACCTTAGCTAAGTTACCCCCGGCCCGCTTTAGCACTCGGGGCCTCTGAATGACATCTGCTTTATTAGCTCGAGTACTGAGGTCGGAGTCCTAATAGCCATCACCGAACACGGCCCGATCCCTCCCGAAAGGGTTGCGTACTATCATTGGTGGGAGGTACACGATCCCCACTATTACTATACCCCCAGGGGAAGCGAGAACCCGCTTACTTATCCAACGGCTTCTCATCCGTGAATCGGGGGATATGCCTGCTTAATAAAACTAAAATAGTAAACATACTGAGGGAAACTAACTACTCTGCAAAAACTTTAGTTTGATACTTTTGGAGCATCTTCAAGTCATGTAGTTCTCTCCTTGACTTTCTTGTGTGCTTACACATACGGATTTTGGATATGCACATCGATATGCATTTTGGAACAGCGTCTCTTCTCTTTGACCAATTTGGTGCAAAATATTATACAGATCTACAATCAGGGGTGTCGGGAGTACGGGGTGATTTTTACCCCGTTCATGCAGCTACCCGGGCTATTCAACTAGTAGACAGGGCCGGCACAGAATACTATTGATAGAGAATATGAAAAAATAGTTAATA
This sequence comes from Araneus ventricosus, assembly GCA_013235015.1. Lineage (NCBI taxonomy): Eukaryota > Metazoa > Arthropoda > Arachnida > Araneae > Araneidae > Araneus > Araneus ventricosus. Next base: position 21,180 of record BGPR01009661.1, read on the forward strand.
ACGAAACACAGCGTTTAAAATGTATATATGGATGAATAGTGGCTATAATTTTATATGTATCAGAGCACTGGCGTTGAAGGGAAGTAGCGATTCTTTATAAACTTCACTGGCGTTCAAGGGAAGTAGCGATTCTTTATAAACTGCACTGGCG
>BGPR01009661.1:21340-33200 GCA_013235015.1 Araneus ventricosus
CGATTCTTTATAAACTGCACTGGCGTTCAAGGGAAGTAGCGATTCTTAATAAACTTCACAACGGAAATTTCTTAGGTCGCATTGAATTACACATTTTCAGGATTTTACCCAATAATAAAATAACATTTAGATCGCTGTGGGGAATTAGCATCACCTTCCTATTTATCTAATAGAATATAAGAAAAACTTATTTCTAACTTTGGTTAAAATGTTAAACAGGAAACAATACATTTATTTAAGAAAGCTAAGCATTTAACAATTTTATTAGATTTCACTCCGGGCTTGAGCCATCAAGAATAATTTTATCTGTTATTTTAACATATGTAAATGAGTGTGAAAATGATGTAAATATACAAGTAGGGCCGGTTTAAAGCCTGTTGGAGTCTATAGGCAATACAAGCTTAGGTTTCCTCCCTCTACAGTTTCAAAATCAAATACTTTTTAGTGATTTTCATATAGGTAATTATTAAGTAACAAATATTAAGACTGACTGAAATAAAAAAATAAATACTTAATTTGCCGATCACCTTCAGCAAAGTGGTTTCAATGTCTCAGAAATAAAAAAATGTAACATTTAAAGTTAAAAGTAATTTTTTTAATGAATCGTGAAAAAATGAAAAAAAAACATTTTTACACAGTCTTAATAATCTAATATGAAATTTGCTGTAAATATAATGCATATAAAAGGGCCTCACCAGGCATTGGGAGCCCCCCAAAGTTACGGGGCCCCTAGACAGATGCCTACTTTCTCCATTTGATAATCTGGCCCTATTTACAGGGATGAAATAGGGTCTTGAAATGATTGTTTTGAAACGGTAAAAGACTTGACAGGGAAAGGTTGTCGACCTAAAATATCGTTCTGAAAAATATCATGAATCGGCATACATATCTGCATTTAACAGCCGCAAAGGTAATACTTGAATAGTTAGTTGAAGGGGACACCTGAATTTAAGAATCGAAGAAGTTGATTGGGGGGGAAAAATCAATTTTTCTTTGAAGCCAATTTCACCTGCCTATCATCCATTTTCTGGTCATAATCGACAGTGTTATTTTTTCGAAGATTCGAAATTTATCACGAGCAAGAGACGTCGTATGGATTTTTATATAAGTAGCATAATATAACTGACTAAAGACTATCTTCTTAGATCTTGCAATGCAACTTAGCAACCGATATTGATCCATTGATTTGTTCAATAGAACCAAATTTTGTCGTCGAGTTTTACCGTTCAGGGATATCATATTACAATATTTATTTTAAAAAAATTTATTTAAATTCTATCCAAATTTTGTGACTGTTCTAAAAAATATATTAACCTTACCAATTATCGGCGTATCTACAGAAAAATCTTTTTCATGATTGAAAATAATTAAAAAAATTACTTTGGATCTAGCATTGTTAGAAACTATTTATTTTCTTATCTATGACATCTACCGAATCCTAATTAGATATAAATTTAAATTATGATTATATTATCAACAAATTTGATATAATGCATGTAAAAAAATGAAACAAAAATAACATATTGTTATCTTATTCTACCGAGTCGTATTCCAAATTTTATTTTATGAGTTAGTTTATGAAGCAGTTATTTTTGTTATTTTATTTGTGAACGATTTTGAATGTGATTGAAACGTGCTACCTTATAAAAATATTTTATTTATGTATCATTTTCATGCATTCCTTAAGTCCTTGATATACTTATTTTGGGCAATGTGATAAATAACAAAATGCAATAAATTATTATATTACACGAAATTTGCTTCAATGCCCAGCAAGTTAACTTTGCACCAGGCCCTTCTTCGGGCCGGTCCTGCTAGTAGATAAATAAAGATCTGGCGGAAATTTGAGAGAGTCATCATTAAGTCCCTCCTTTTGCACAGCAGGTCGTGCCCCCGTCTGGTGAACCCTAACACCACTCCTGTATACAATTGAAGTATTTATATCGCATGCAAAGTTTCTCTTTTGTAACTAACTCCGATTTTGAGTTGCCGTTTTTCCAAACTCAAGGACAGACAGTGAAGAATTTGATGCACATCTACAATATTGATGTAAAGACCAAATAACAAATTTTGATGTTAAGCTGTTTGTGTTTTCTTTCGAGTGCTTTTCGGTCTCAGAAGATATCCGAAACGCATGGATTCACAAAAAAAATATCGAGTTATTGAATATTTTTTAACGATTGCAGTGTTTTATCTTTTCATGCTTCGTATACGATAAAGTAAAGACTCACTAATATCTTCAGACAAATTGTTGAATTTCTCAGGTTTTCTTCTAACCTAGTATTATATCAGAAATCGGCTCTCTGCCCTATCTCGCTTAGATAGTTGTTCGGAAAAAAGCTTTTATCCATAGAAAATGTGTTAAACTTCTCTGTATCATTTACAGAAATCAGTAAATAAAATGTAAATCCATAGTAATTAAATTCAGTTCTGAGTGCATTCTGCATTTCATTCGTTTATCTGATTAGTTGTTTTGAATTATTTGAATAGTTAAATGATTTGCTTAGGTTATGAATTATTTACAAATTTCTTTTATGAAACAGAACAGGATAAATTTCAGAATGAATAAGGGCATAATAAATGTGATCATATATAAAACGAATATATTTCTGAATTTATTCTCTCAACAGTTCATTTGTATCAGTTGAGGTTTAACATTTTCTCTCTTATTTCTGTAGGCATTGCGGAGATTTCGAACGTGGACAAGATGCCATACACCACCCTCATGTACTCTTCGGGGCCTGGCTACAGGATTTCCGCAACGGGCAGGGAAAACATCACCGGTGTGAATACAGGTAAGGTCACAGTTAAGATGATATATGGCATTTCTAACTCAGTAATGGCAATTCGGGCTTTTAAAAGAGTTTCACTTAAAGACAGAACAGAACGCCGTCCCTTACCCCCGTACCCGTGACCAGACCGGTCACTGAACAGTTTGATGCGGGCAAGACACGGGAATTTTATTTAAGAAAAAGAAAAACAAAATAAACAGAAAGAAGGAAATACATACACTATGTACAGCACGGGCATTTTCACTTATACACTATTAGTTCGTACTAGTCTTCTTTTCTTTAGATGTTGAAATACCTTTCTTTTATTTGAAGGGGGAATGTCCGGTGATTGAGCTACTTAGTTCAGCTCGCTGAGAAGTTGAAGGCTAGGGAGGCCGGAAAAGATCTCTGTTTTCGCTAATGAATTTGATAATCCCATGAATTTTATGCTTGGAGGCGAGGTCATTGGCGACCCTTTTCAGCCATTCTTGTTCGAAGTTTGGCGCTGGCTTCCTCATATGCCAAGACACTATATAGATACACTCCGTGGCATAGTGAAGTGTCGTGCCAATTCCACCACAACTGCAATAATCGCTGTCAGACAGGTGAAACCTTTTGAGGTAGGCAGGGAAAGGTCCATGTTGAGAGAAGAAGATAACATCCTCTCTAATCCAGTTAGTGGGACGGAGACTAACTGTGGGCATGATGCTATAGATTTTCCTGCCTGTATCGCCATTCTTCCATGAGGTTTGCCACTCCTCGAGCATCCTCTTCCGGAGGAGGCCTTTTATGTGCGGTTTAGGAAGCTTAGTATGTGAATAGGGTTGCCCATGTTCTCTTAAAGACAGGGTACACCATTCTGGGAAGGCTGCGGTGGCCTATTGATAAGGTCTTGGCTAGGTACCGGAGGGTATCAGGTTCGAAACCCGATTCCACTGAAGATCAAGCCACGTATGGGGCATGTTGCATGTAAATCATACGTAAGGGGGGGGGGGGGAAACGTACACCCGCTTGTGTGGGGCGGAAGTTTAGAAAAGGGGGTACCAGCTCAGGTGTCTTCCAAGTCATCTGACCGCGGTTCAAAATTACGAGGCTATTAACGCTATAGGATATTTTCTCTTCGATTATCATTATTACTTCTTTTGAAACGATAGGAGACTTCACGACATTTATAGTCAGCGGGAGTGGTCTCCCCTGAACTTACTCGTATACTTCCCCAAAAAGGTGCTGTTTCCCCTCCCCCCGCGTGGATAAAAAAATTCGAACCTACTGCAACCCAGAATCCAATGACTATCGGAAGATTTTTCATTGTAAATTATAGTGATTGTAAAATATTTAGGTAAAGAATCAAATTCAAAGAGATGCGTACCGATTCCACTCTTTCCGGCTCAAGGACAAAGTGACGTAATCCTTCCGTGTGGACAGAGATTGCTACCAGTAGGCATGCGCATGGAGGAATCGGATTAAAAAAATTGAATATGTAATTTGAACGCCCTTTTTTTAACCGATTGAAACAAAATTTGGGCACAGAACTATAATTAATGTTAGCAACCGTCATACCAATTTTTATTTATCTAAGTCAAAGGGTTTAGGAGATATCATTTTTACAAGTATGCGATTATACAGTCCTCCAGACCATCAACCCTTCGACGGATTTGGTCCAAACTTTGATAGGGACCCTACATTCATAATAATAAAACTGTGTACCAAATTTTATCCATCTAGCTATTCAAGTTTTTGAGTTATAGCGTTCACATGACCGTGGACAGATAGACTTCCCGTGGACGGATTTTGTCCAAAATTTGACAGAAACCTATAAATTATGTGCAAAGATCACATACCAAATTTCATACCCGTAGCTCTAATAGTTTTCGAGTTATCGTGTTCACATACAGACACACAGACAGACATAATTCCAAAATTGTGTTTTTCGGACTCGGGGAGGTCTAGAACGTGGAGATTCGTCAAAATATCGAGTTCGAATTTTTTGACGATTGTAGTACTTTCTCTTTGTATATTTCGTATACGAGAAAGTAAAAGGGGAGATCTAAAAAAAACCCACGAGGCAATTAATTAAAGCATTGAGCCAAGGGATTTAATGCTTCTTTTAACGAGAAACCAATTTAAAATCACTCATTAAGGCAATATATTTCATACCTGTAAAAAGTGATAATGTTAGCAGGGATTTAAGATCCACCATACTTCGTCGGTAAAGAGTTAGGGAAGAATTCACTTCCTGCCACGATCTGCTAGGGTTCCCCCCCCCCCCCTTCATTCCAGGCTTTTAATATATAGTGACAGTCAATGAAACTCTTCAATTTCTAACTCAAAATGTATGGAATTTTTCTCAGTGGAGCATTGTCTATTAAGCAATATTTTTATTCAGTCAGAATTAATCTTATATGGAATATTAAGCTTTAATTTTGATTGAATAATTGATAATTTCTTTTTATGCTTTTGACATTTTATATATTCGTTTCTATCGTTTAATTCGTTGCAACAAAAAACATAGTTTGTGCGCATTATTTATATGAAAACAATAAATTAGAAAATTGATTGCAATTTTTAGATCAACATCTCATTTTAAAGGTGATCGTAATCATCGTAACTTTTGTCCTCAGCACAACATTCTGTACGTTTGAACGTAACTTGTACCAAGGAATGTTTTTCACTTTCCAAAGGGGCATCCACATCACGTGTACGTTTCTCTGTAAGATAGTCAAGTTCAGGAAGATGTTGTAGCTTCATAAGTAACAAGTGGCATAAAACGCAAGTTGTTCTGAACTAATGCTCAGAGTGTCTTTCGAGGCTTTCCCCTTGTCGTTATAGCCTTAATTATTGGCGATATTGTTGCCAACGTAACTGTGAACTTGAATTTTGAATTCTCACCTACCCTTTATGCAGATTCTCCACCATGTCTATCATGCCACTAACCTCCACGTAACTGTTCCAGCTCTCAGCCGAAGGAGGTGAAGTGAAGAGTAGAAGAACAGTTGCGCGGGAGCGAGGTGGTAGGCGCCATTAATGGTATTGGGTCTCTGCACAGAGTGGGTACTTTTTGTAGGAGTTCCTGAACCGAACTCCGAGTGAGTGATGATGAGTAATCTTGAACGTGAATCCTAATTGTACATATGTATATAGCTCCTATTTAATCGTATATGGTAGAATTAATAAACTAGTGTGTAAAAAGGTGAATTTATTGAAGGCTGGAGTACACAGTTATTACAATGTCTAACAATACCACCTCTATCGGCGATGGTTGAAATTGAGATTTTTTTTCGTTGATTCCCTTCTTTAATTGTTGTTATTAATACCTCACCAATTTTGGTTGTTTTCTAGTCTAGTTACGGATATCTGTGTGCAGTTTTACCTACAAACAGTGCATAATTTTGAAAATATATATGAACCTCAGAACCAGACGAGGGTTAAGTCCCAAAATGACGATTTTCAGGTTATTTCAGTTTTGAATATAGAATCTGCTTTTTCATCAAACCATAGCAATTGAAGTCTGTTAATAATTCTCCTTCTATAATTGCCAGGGCTATAATAGCGTAAATCCTCATAGGCAACGAGTAAATTCTTTTCGCTTTATGCGCTCTTCTAAAAAGTTTGTATAATCTGACTTAAATTCGTCTCGTTCTGAGGTACAAATACAAGGTTTCCGGGCTAAAGGTATGCAGAAACAATGGTTTGTATTCAAAGAACCATACATGATTTGCTATAAATTTCAGTCGCATTAAAGAAATAATCTCCTCGAGGTGTTTTCTTTTCTGTTAGGGATGTTCATTGCGAACAGAATAAGATGCTTTGCAGATGCGCAAAATGTAGTAAATCTCTTGCAAATTAAGCAGCATTTGAAATGTTAGTAGAAGTTGAATCAGACCATCTCATTGCCTTACCTACCATATTTATGAACACAACGTTGTTTGACTCTTTTTTTTCTTCGGGACATAATTACAAAATTGTGTACCAAAAAATTAAGACATTTTTGTGGTCTGAAATTAAGTAAGCGGTTACTTTTATGCTACTAAGTGGCAAGACATCGATTCCCATTTAGGCATCAGCGAATCCTCTGATAGTGCTCATAGTCAGCTTCATTAGCCTTCAAAGAAACTTGAGCTGTTGCCCTCTTTAATGCGATTGAAATTTTTAACTATTCATATACTGTTCTCTCAGTATAAACCATTACTTTTGAATGCCTTTAGCCCAGACATCCTGTATAAGAATGCCGAACAGCTTGGCACATATTAAAACGGTTCGCAAACATTTTCTAAAAACTTATAGTTGTATGGCCGTTGGCCAGTACCTTGTGAGCTTTACCTTCTCCTTGTTTGTGAAAATATTGTAATATTAGTGTCTGAACGATTTTTCTGAATTAATGCTATCTATCTTTCTTTTGCAGCCAATAAGGACTACCTGCAGCAGGCGACAGTGCCTCGGTCGACCGCGACGCATGGCGGGGAGGACGTGGGCGTGTACGCTGTGGGGCCCATGGCCCACCTGTTCACGGGTGTCTACGACCAGCACTACATCGCCCATGCCATGGCCTACGCCGCGTGCATCGGCCGCAGCAAGGAACATTGTGGTGGCGGCGATGGTTCAGCAGGCGTAGCGTCCACCCTGAGGCAGTGGAGGTGGTGGACGCAGGTGGCAGTCGCCTTGGCAACCGTCCTCGTGATATTTTGAGCTGAATTCACTGTTACTGAACTAGAATCACTGGTCGTAACCACACTTCTATGATGAAGAATCAATTTGGATGTTGTGAAAGTAGGCTTCGAAGTCATTGCATGTGTTCATTGGACACCAAAGTCGATCTGCAAAACTTAATACTCCAGAAAAAAAGATGTTTATAATATTTAGAAGAAAACATAGTGTTCATTCTAAAAATGTTAATTGATCTGTCTGCTAGAAGAAAATATTGTGCTCATCCTAAAAGTGTTAATTGATATGTCTGCTACAAGAAAACATAGTGGTTCTAAAAATGTTAATTGATCTGTCTGCTAGAAGAAAACATCGTGGTCATTCTAAAAATGTTAATTGATCTGTCTGCTAGAAGAAAACATCGTAGTCATTCTAAAAATGTTAATTGATCTGTCTGCGAGAAGAAAACATCGTGCTCATCCTAAAAGTGTTAATTGTTATGTCTGCTAGAAGAAAACATCGTGTTCATCCTAAGAATATTAATTGATTTGTCTGCTAGAAAAAAGATTATTCTCATCCTAAACATGTTAATTTATTTGTCTGCTTTAAGTTCTGTAATTGAGAAATTCTTTGCCAAAAGCAAAGAAGAGATCAATATCATAATATTAACATTTTTAACGAAAATTGAAAAAAATTGACAAGAAGAAGTGAATAATTGTTGTCTCAAAGTCCAATTTTCAGAAAGTGAAAATCGGAAGTTCAAAATTAGAATATTAGTTTTAAAATATATGTTTTATAATATTATTAATCATTATACAAGTGACTGTTGGCTGGAATGAAATGCTGAAAATTTTGCTAATTCCATAAATATAAATTTCAATTAGTGGCGGCTCGTTAGCTCAGAAGCAAGCAGTGTTGCAAAAGTTTTATAGACCTAAGATGTAGGAAATTTTGTGCTGACTATTTTGGTATATAATGATGATATACTAAAAAATGATAGTTTTTGAGTTATATTCAAAAAACTGAAGATAAATGTTTTTGTGTTTTTTGGCTATAACTAAAATTACAACAAAAATTATTGGTGGCAAACCTTAGATTCGTAATCAGCACCCGAAAAACATAAAAAAGCAAAAAAAATTACAACTCCTCCAGAATTAGATTTAAAAAACAACTTAACGACTGAACTACTGAGAAAAAGCGAAAAAGGGGTAGCCAAATGAGGAAGTCGCGCCAAATGAGAGCGGAAGAAAATGCATTTCAAATGAATGCAATTTCAATCGGAGAAAGTGTTGCTTTTCTCCAGCTTCGCGTTGCTCTTTGCGTTAATATCGATCCGTAGGAGGGGCAAAACTTGATGCAGCCCTGGTCTGTCTCTCTTAATTCTTGATTGATTTTACGTCTTCTTTTTACATTTTTTATTACTTTTTTGCCATTTTCGTTGATCACTGAATTCCCAAAGTGAAAAAGTAAGCCAATTAGAATAAAAATGAAAATTCAGTTTTTTAAAAACAATTTCAGCGTGGACTGCAGCTCTTGTGAATGAGCCGCCACTGATTTGTTGGATAGATATGCGTTAATTTTTAAAAAATTGAAAACCCAAAACAAAAAAAAACACAAAATCAGTAAATCCTGACCTCATGATTCTCCCCAGCGTTAATAATTCACACAGCCTGAGAAGTTCAATGTTTCATGTAAGATTGTGTAAGTATAGAAGAACGTAAAACACAGATAAAGACTTCATGAAAAGACAAATGTACCTCTAAAAATTGCTTTGCAAAGAACTGCTGAGTAAGCGATTTCATTGTGTTCATTATTCACTTTTAAGTTGCAGTCCTTTTGTGCTGTGAATAGTGTTTCAAAATGATTGTGTTTGTACAATATTGAGAAGAAGAATTGGTAGCGCAGATAAAAGGAATGTACCCATCACAGTTTTTACTTTTAGAATTTTATCGTTTTGTTAAATGTTTGAGCAGCTAACTTTTGTTTTTAATGTACATTTTGTTCTTAATTTTTAATAAATGTTTTGTTAATTTTTGTAATTCTGCTTCTTTTTTATACCATCGTTTAAATTTTACTGCTCGATGATAACCATCTTCGAATAACGCAAAATAGAAAAATACAATAAGCCAAGAAAATATGTACTGAAATAAAGCGAGAAATAACTTGATTTCTTGGAATTATAATCAATTTTTAATGAAATTTTTAAACATAGATTTTCTTACTTAGACGCCGTTACGATATCGGTAACCAAAATACAACTGTTTTTACAAAAAAATTACAGAAAAAATTCCGTGTATACATTTTTCAAAGTTAATTATTTCATTATAAGTTGTCTGTTAAGCTGGACATTCACGGAGAGATGGTTCCACACAATTTGGAGTGCACCGCTCCAAAACTCGTCGTCAATGCAAAAATCAGATGAGAGACGGCGTAGTGTGGGGAAAAGTTTAAATTTTCATCTTCTTTTCGTTATCCATTTGGCCCGTTGCGTCATAAAACTGAAATACGATCGTGGGGAGGGGGAGAGAGGTTCTGTCACAAAAGTGAAAACCACAAAATGTAGACTAGGGATGCATAATCCACGATATTTTTAATAACAAATATTTTTGATATTGTTATTTTTAAACATATGTTCTAAATAAGTGTGATTTCAATCACACTTTTAATTTTCAATTCTTATTAAATGAATGTAAAGTGTTTTAAAAAAATTTAATAAAAAATTGTCATTTCTTTTTATTACACTTTCTGCAAAATTTTGTGCTGTTAGTTTTATATACTGTCAATAGATGGCACCTGTAGCGAAAACTACTTTTAAAAAAATCCGCTCAATTAAGTTAACCACAAATATTCTCATCAAGCGCGGAAGCCAACATCAACACAGTTCACTATTCAGAATCCACTTTGCAATTAATCACAAATTCGGTCATTTTCCGTTCCGATCGCAGTTAACTACACTTCCCTGTGAATATTTGTTTCGAAAAATTATTGCGACTTTCTATGGTTATACAAGAGCTGTAATCATTCGATCACAGGAAATACCAATGAAACTGCGATAAGGGGGAACCGTGACGTGACCGCAAAAAGAACGATCTTCTTTCTAAGCACCAAAATGAGCTTCCATGGTGCCATCTGTTGACAGAAGATAGAACTAGAAACTAAAACTTAGGAAAAATATTTAAAAAGTAAAGTTTTTTCTTTAATTTGGAAAACTTTATGCACATTTATTTGCCAATGATTAAATCACACCTTTTTGAAAGTAGTATTCATCACTGATGTTTGTGATTTTTTGATATTGCGTAGTAAATAACAGTTCATCAGATATTCGTCATCCCTAATGTAGACCCGTGGGGTGGGAGTCAGTCTGGCGGGGGAAGCGTTTTGAAAGCGGGAGGCGGCGCAGTAGCCTTAGGGGGTCGCAGTGACGGGTAGTGCGGTTTGAAGCCTCCTTGAATGACCCACATAAATGGATGGACTGCGAATTGGAATGGAGTGAAGTGCTACCACGCCATTTGGCTTGGAGCGGTCTCTCCGTGAATGCCCAGCTTTAAGCAACGCTCGAATTAGAATCATTTCAGTTTGTCATCCTTAGGCATAGTTTGCAATATTGAACCCAAATTCCATCAAATAATAGTTTGTTCACAAGATGCGTACAAGATGGACATAGGACAACCCCCTAAGACATAACACCACCAGCACGTCCCCGTTCCTAGAGTCATTGTGACTCTTTTTGATCGTTTAACTCCCTAAGACAGGCGCCCGGGGCGTATATACCTCCTTTTCCCCCATTGGCGTCGGTACGCCACTGGTTTGTAGTTTTCAAATTTTTATAGCATGAACCGTTTGGCTAGAATCGTTGAAAAACATACCTGCAAGAAAAGAGAAAAACAACATTAGACGGAACTAAGCAGGAAAAGGCAGCTCTTACTCAAATGTCCTCCCGCTGGCTGGTAAGGAAGCCTGGAAAGGGAGGTACCGCTCAGGTTTCGTCCTCGACATCTGACCACGGCTTAAAATTGCGAGGTCCGTCCCAAAATAGCCCTCGTGTTGCTTCAATACCACACGTTAATATAACTAAACTGCTGACAATATGAAGCTGAAATCGTTCTTCTACATAAAGAAGTAGTAGGGGAAAGTATCTAGAATTTCTTGATAAATGTGAATAAGTTAGAGAACTTCCCGTGAAAATCCAGACAGGGAAAAAATTGAGCATTACTTGGAGGTGATAAAATTATTTGTATTTCTACTTTAGCTACAGGGAAATCAAAGGCTCTCAGCTTTTTCCTCAAGAATTTTTTAAGAATCTGCAGTAGATAATTTTTTATATAGAACATGGGGCGTTTGTTGATCACAGTTTGAGAGTCTCTGGCTTAAACTGAGGTGATCAGACGTCCCGCATTAGCCACGACAGTCCCGAACGGTAGATATCAATTTTATATTGAACATGGGAC
>BGPR01009661.1:33210-44861 GCA_013235015.1 Araneus ventricosus
AATTTTATATTGAACATGGGACGTTTTCTGACCTCACTTTGAGAATCTCTGGCTAAAACTGAGATAACCAGACATTCCGGATTAGCCACGACAGTCCCGAACGGTAGATATCAATTTTATATTGAACATGATACGTTTTCTGATCTCACTTTGAGAATCTCGCTAAAACTAAGATAACCAGACATTCCGGATTAGCCACGACCAGTGATGTAAAATACCCAGGTATTTATTTTCAAGAGTAAATACCCAAAATGGGTATTTACCTGGGTATTTATTTTTGAATTACCCCTATTCATGTAAAACACAGGCACTTTTATGAAATATGATGTCTCTATATATTATAAATATATATAGAATATATATTGAGCATAAGATAAGATTTTTTTTAAAAAACTCGTAATATATGAACCTTTTAAATTCTATAAAAACTAAAAAAATGAATCAGAAAAATAAAAACGCAATACTATATCATGGATCTTACATAAAGTACGTGGCTTAAATATCAATCCTTTTTAAAACTCAACTAAATTTTAAAAAAGAAAATGTTGAGTTTGGTTTTAAAATAATAAAGAGCTGATAATAGAAACTAAAATGAAAAATACAATTGTGTATCATTCTTTTTGGATTAATTAGTCAAATTACCAGACATTGCTGATAAGTTAGCAGATGTTTCAGTTCTACAGTTTTTATAAGTGAATTATTCTGAAAGTAATATTCACTTATATCACTTTCAACAAAGGTAAGTTATTTTTGCAACAAGAAATGTGAATTTTTTGTTTCTGAATCTGTTGTATTATTTGACGGTATAGTAGACACTCACATACAGTTTCCTGGCTGGACGGGATTCATATGGATCATGAACATCAATACTTAAATGTTCTTAAAACTCTAAATTTGATGCAAGTGTCATGGTTGGATTCTGAGTAACAGAAAATTCATTAGCTATTTTATCCCTTTCAGAACCTTTTTAATCCACCAAGACTTTTGAAACATTTTTTTTTTTGTTTCTCCATTTTGCTTACATTGGCAAGTTTGTACTCAACATTACAGCACTTACATTGGATACTTTTATCATCCTTAACATTAAAAGCTCCAAGAAGGTAACTTTCCCCCTTTTTCTTACTTTTTAACGTAAAATTTACAGTAATATTAATATACGCGAAGTAAATGACTAACTATTCAGTAAATCAAAACAAGAATGCTTGATTTCCTGCATGGCAATGTGAGTAAATTATGGATCACAAGATTCCCTGGTACTATCTGTCTCTACTAATAATAAAGGAGAATGTGTGTGTTTTGGCGCTCTACAGGACAGACCGATAGGCCTAGAGCAACGAAATTTGGCACAAACATACTTTGGAGGGTGGGAATGTACTCCTCGCAACCGTTGTTTTTTTAAATTTTAATTAATTAAAAATTATACGAAATTTTGGAGTTTTTCCTTAATAACTTCCGAAAATAGTAGAGCACAAAAATTAATTTTACACCATCTGAAAATTTCAAACTTGTCTTTTCAATGATAACAATTAAGTTTTCATTTGATTTTTTCTCTAATTTTAATAAATTTTTAAAAATATTTTTGTCAATCATTGTTACAATGAAATTCAAACCGCTTTCATTGTTTAAACCAATATTCAATTGCGTGTTTCTCTTCCATTGTTGAAGACTAATATAATATTCTATTGGATTTTCTTTTCTTTTTTTATTTGATAAATATATAAAGAATTAAGATAGTAGGTATATAAAGAAATAATCCAGTAAACTGAACGATTATGGTTGCTATGTTTAAATTCATTTTATCAGCATGTTTTAAGCCAATTAACATGCTGCTGGACGTAAAACGTGCCGCGGTATTTCGATGTTGAAATAAATTTGTTAAATTAAAATTCGCGTTGATTACTTACAATTAGATGTAACTTGACACGAATAGTTACTTGACTCCATTAGGGACTTTCATATAGACAAGGAACAGAACAAGTGCAAGGCTACGTTAAGAACGCGGGGTAAATGTCTATCGCAATTTGCAGTTTAAAATTATTTTGTTATGGGAACCGTGAATATCAAACTATATATAAGAGAGTCAGTTAAAATTATATTCTCGGAGAACAAGCTGGTCACCGATGGCGGCTAGTATAACATAAACGGCGTTAAAAATAATTATAGTAAGTGTAAAAGTTTCAAACCGTAAAAACTAAATTATCGCCCGATCCCATTTTAAGTTTTAGAATACTTTATTCTGAATCCTGATAGCAATTATTTTTTGTTTATATAATTTATTCAAAGCTACTTTTTTTTTATACAAAATACCCAGTTTAGGGGTACATATTTTTTTAAATTTCATTTTGAAGCATCATTCACAAATACTTTTTAAAAAAATACCCAGTATTGGGGTATTTATAATTTTTATGTTTTATTTTGAATCACCATTCACAAATGCAATTTTTTTTCGCAAAATATTCAGTGTAAGGGTATTTATAAATTTAATGCTTCATTTTGAATCACACCATTCTCAAATACTTTTCTTACAAAATATCCAGTTTTGGGTATTTATAAATTTTAAGTTTAATTTTAAATAATCATTCAGAAATACTTTTTTTTTGCAAATTATTTTTAGGAGGTATTTATATAACTCTGTATATTTCATTGTGGATCATCATTCGAATTTTATTTTTTTCGTAAAATACCCAGTTTTTGGGTATTTACCCAGGCCTTGGGTAAATACCCAGGTATATACCCAAAAAATATTTACCTACCCACTGGGTATTTACCCACCCCACATCACTGGCCACGACAGTCCCGAACGGTAGATATCAATTTTATATTGAACATGGGACGTTTTCTGACCTCACTTTGAGAACCTCTGGCTAAAACTGAGATAGCCAGACATTCCGGATTAGACACGACTGTCCCGAACGGTATATATCAATTTTATGTTGAACATGGGACGTTTTCTGACCACACTTTAAGAGATCTCGGATTAGACACGACAGTCACAAATTTTAACTGATTATTCTAGATTGAAAAAGGGTCCAGGATTTTTCCTGAATTTTATTTATTTATTTATTTAAAGAAAAGCACACTACAGAGAAAACTCCATTTACAGAGTGATATACAAAACAAACACACAAAGAACAAAAGCCACACCGAGTAAATAAAAAAAAAATGCGCTAGAAAATAAAAAGGTGAACACGGAGAATACATAAAATCATAAAAATTTTGCAAACGCATATATAATTGAAAGAGAAGACATATAATCACATAAACATTAAAACACACTATGATTCTAAAAGTCGTATTTTTTTAAAAATGTAAAGACCATTTCCAAAAGGCAAGGGTTAAAAGGTCAAAACACGCAAGCACCGAATCCTGTAAAAACACACCAAGAGTTTGAAAGTTTAAAGACGAAAATACACACTTGAGATAAAAATAAATTGCTACATTTAAGATAAAAATAAAACCTATGAAAAACATTAAAAAATGGTTGAACACATAAGAATACGGAAAATCAAGGAATTTTAATTAAATGTCCCAAATTTTAGTAATTAGCCAAATTTTCTTATAAGTAAAAATGTCATGTTAAAAATGTTAATTAAATTTAATTTTTAAAAAGTTAGATAAAAGATTTAATTTTAAATTTCTAATTTTTTTATGTAACCAAATGTTCTGATTTCACAAAAATAATTCCAATTTTCAACTCCGCCTCGTATTGAAAAAATGCCACGAATTTTAATTAAATGCTCTAGATTGTCAGGTTTTTATTTTTCAATGAACAGTTATATTAAAGACGATTAACTAGATTTAATTTTTCAAAAATTAGGTTTTCAAAAAAATCCTTTCCACAATTCATATTGATCAAAGAATTTTGTTATTCTCGTTTAAATGCAATTCAAAAATAACATTAAAATTTTTCTTGGTAATAGAAAAAAATATTTCATTTACGCAAATAAATTTGTTGGTCCAATCGAATTTTGTCACCTCTTGATTCGAAGAATCCTCATCGAAATTTCTACACTCCCGCATGTGGGTAACATTTTCTTTCATTGTCAAAACATTCTTTCGTGAGTTACGCAAAGAAAAAGCAAAAAATTTCTTCCTGTAACGTCAAAATAAATATTACTTCATTTGCTTCCATCAAAAAAGAGAGAAAGATTCACAATCTCTCATGTCATCAACCACAGCCAGAGAAACAGAATTCCATTCCTTGCGCCTCACGGAAGCAAGTGTCACTGCAATCGGAATTTCCTCATCCTGCATAAAAGACAGCAGATCTCTGAAAAGAATCTTTTCCTTTGATTGAAGTGGTTGTCACTACTCGCTAATGATAGAGTCCACCCGGCCTTGAGGTAGCGCTTGCGCAACGGAGATTAAATAGTGAATTTGTCAATGACTACAACGGCTGGTGATTACAGATATTTATGAAATTCAAAACAAATGAATTTTAAAATTCTCTAAATGGATTTGTGGTTTCTTTGCATCCACTTGATATAAATGTAAAATAAACAAAAACGCTAAATTGTTCCTACACTTCCGCATCATTCAGCTTATCCATTCTAGGCTTTGATGAGTTCAACAATATTTTTAAACGATGAATCCTTCTAGATTAGATTTAATATCGCTGCATTAAATAAATGAAAATCGTAATAAAATAACATGGGTTGTTTTAATGGTGATAAAGCAAGCATGCCAAATTCAGAAACTAAATCTCTCTGAATAGGCAAGGTTTAGATTTAAATGCCAATCAACCACAGGATGTGAAACCACTTCAATTTATATAGAAACGTAGGTTTATTTCATAATGCTCAGTATAAAAAAGAATCTTGTTCGAAAGCAGGAAGGCGAAAGTCGAATTATTTGCCCGGAGATAGAAGGGAAAGGAAATCCTCCTCCCACACACACAAACCATTTCCATCTCTAATTTCGTATGGTTTGAAAATTTAAGGATGAAACAGGGTAGAAGAAATTCTAAAAAAATTTCTACACAATCCGATAATCGATAGTGCTTATGAAAAACAATTTTGTTTTTCTCATCGATGACAAAAAAAGTACAACAATTAATATAGAGATGGAAAAAACATACCGGTTTAAACCGAAAACCGGTCGTGTTTTGTTTGTTTGCTTCGGTTAACCGGTTATTTTTTGCTCTGGTTTAAGACGGTTATTTTTTTTAAATCCAAAAACCGGGTCGGAAGATAGGCTCGATTTTAGGTTCGACTAGACTAAAATTTACCAAGTTTTAAAGCTTTGAATTTCATCATCTTAGGCCAATCACCGACAACTGCTTCCTCGAGGCGTCTGTTCGTTTGCAGATTACTGAAAGGGTCTTTATGAACAGATAAATATTGGCCAATGAATTGATTTCCTGCAAAAACAATACTAATAGAAATTTTTGTCTGCAAACGGCGTCTGTTTTTCTTATTCAAAAAATATTTATCTTTAGTCGGAAGTTCTGTGGCGTCCGAAAGATTAGTATCTGCGATGAATGATGTTGGTTCCGATGAGAAGTGTCGACTCACGGATCAACTCATTACTAAAAGAGTTTTTATGAGCAGTTAAGATGATAAATATTGGCCAGTGAATTAATATCTTGTGAGAACAATGTTAATAAAATTTTTTGTCTATAATACTTACTTATTGCAATAATTACTCATTTATTATTATTACGTATTGTATTAATTACTTATTTATAATCATTACATTAATTAATTATTGTATCAATACATACTTACTTATTGTATGTTATAATAAATAATAAATTCTGTCCATAAATGTTGCTTCAAAAAAAAACGAAAACCGGTTATTCTGAGTGGTTTTAACCGCCAGGTTAAACCGGAGGTGAAAAAAGACAGGTTTTTTGCAATAACAGACAACCCTAAAATAGGATCATGTTTTTGCGTTCTAACACTGAAACTTCGATCTTTTGTCGATCAAGAAGTATATATAGGTATTGTCAAACACTCGAAATCTGCATAAATACAGAAAGGGTGTTAACATTTTTGATATGATGTGAATTTTAAAATGTTGTTATTCAACGTAAGCATTTGCAATTTTTGAGGACTGTTTCGTAAACAAAACGCTTGTTGTGTATTAAGTGTTGCTTTCCTTCTAAAACTCAATAAACAGTTCTTACAGTAAAATCTACAGCTATTTTTTTTTATGTAGTAATCTATTGAAATTTGTAATCAAAAATTAATGCTTCTTATATAGTAATAAATTAATTTCATTTGATGAATTTCTCTTACTTAAGTAATTTGAAAAAATATTTTTTTTATAACCATAAACATTTTCTTCCTCAAATAGCTCTATTTGACTAATCGCAACAGGAAATTTAGAAATTAGATATTTTCTGTATGATGTAGGATTATTTTTATGATATTTTGCTGGGAACATTTTTGCTAAAAATACAGTAAAGAAAACACTTATCATCACAGTTGTCAATATTCAAAATACATTTTTTTAATTTAATTTCTGAAGAGTTACAAAACACCCACCATTCAATGGACTATAATAACCATTCTGAACATCTATAAACTCAATTATGTCAATTATCCATCCACTACCAAATTTTGTAAAACTTTCAATGGAAACTAAAATTTTTTCATATGCTTCATTTATGTTTCTTCTTAAATCTAAATTTGAAAGTGATCCTTGACAATATGATGAAAAATTAAAAAAAACTGTTCTTCAATATTGTCACAATTATCATATTTAAAAAGATTAATTCCTATACATACAACAAATCTTATTCTATTAGCAACATTGTTACTACCAAGAAGATTGAAAATTTCCGTTTCAGAGTCAGATAACGCAGCTAGTGGATCTAAATAGATCCCATGTAAGTCTTTTCGATAACTTTGCACAAAGTTTCTAAAGGTTTGATCCTTTAACTAAAACATTTATTCTTTTATATCACTTTTAATTAAGATTATACATATTAATCTCAACTGTATCTAGAAGCACTATCTATTATTGATTACCTGTTTTAGATTTATCTTTTAAGGTTATCGGCACGTTAAATCTATTTGTGACTCTATTAGTGGTTTCTCTGGAGAGGCACACATGCTTTGAAATTCCTTCATAGTTAGCGCATAACCACGACTCATATGTATACTAAATTCGGGCATATTTGTACTAATATTACCACCAGTTGAGAGGTCGACATCAAATTTTGGATCGGAAGGTGGGGCTGGGTCTAATGGTGATGGTGATTCAGTTGATAAGAAAACCATCTGGTGCTTCGTCTTCTGTTTCTCGTTTTCATAGTCTGCTTTATTCTTCCTTTCTACTTTCTCGTATACGAAGCACACAAAGAGAAAGTATTGTAATCGTCAAAGAATTCGAACTCGAGATTTTGACGAATCTACTCGTTTTAGATCTCCCCGAGTCCGAAAAACACAATTTTGGAATTATGTCTGTCTGTGAACACGATAACTCGAAAACTATTAGAGCTACGGGGGTGAAATTTGGTATGTGATCTCGACACATCATTTGTGCGTTTCTAGCAAATTTTGGACAAAATCCGTCTACGGGAAGTCTGTCTGTCCATTTTCATGTGAACACTACAGCTCAAAAACTTGAATAACTAGATGGATAAAATTTGGTACACAGTTTTATCATCAGGAATGTAGGTCCGTATCAAATTTTGGTCCAAATCCGTCAAAGGGTTGACTGTCTGTCTGTCTGTATAATCGCATTCTTCTAAACATTATAACTCGTAAACCCTACGGCTTTGATAAATAAAAATTGGTATGAGGCCTGCTAACATTAATTGTATACATGTACCCAATTTTCGTTTCAATCGGTCGAAAAAGAGTTGTCCAAATCGCCTATTTGTCTTTTCTCATCACACAATGACGCGAGGCCGTTATTGCGTAATTGCGCGATTCGCTTGTGCTAATCCTTTCCGCTTCTACTCACGCCTTTCGCCTCCAAGCTTCCGAATCCCGAGCTTTTTTCCTCCCCTGCATTAGGGACGCTTGTTCGTTTTACTTCCTTTTAGTTTATTTTTTCTCCATATGTGTTAGGAGTACACGAGAAAGTTAGGGGAGACCGCTCCCGCTGGTTTCTTTAGTAGGCCATCCACCTCTAGGGATTAAAGAAAATGAATTAAAAAGAAGCATACATGATACAAAATATACACATTTAACTAGTAATGTTATAATTCAAAACATTTGTTAGACCAAACAATTTCTTTCTAAATTCTTTTTTTTTTTAGATTTAAGAGGAAATGTAAACCAAGCACATGAAAAAAATGTTAGTTTCTATTGAAAGTTTTATAAAATTTGGTAGTGGGTGGATAAT
This sequence comes from Araneus ventricosus, assembly GCA_013235015.1. Taxonomy (NCBI): domain Eukaryota; kingdom Metazoa; phylum Arthropoda; class Arachnida; order Araneae; family Araneidae; genus Araneus; species Araneus ventricosus. The sequence continues at coordinate 41,509 of BGPR01009661.1, forward strand.
TGACAACATTGAGTTCATAGATGTTCATATTGGTTATTATAATCCATTGAATGGTGGGTGTTTTGTAACTCGTCCGAAATTTCTTAAATTAAAAAAAATGTATTTTGAATATTAACAACTGTGATGATAAGTGTTTTCTTTACTGTATTTTATCGAAACTGTTCCCAGCAAAATATCATAAAAATAATCCTACCTCATAGAGAAAATATTTAATGTCTAAATTTCCAGTTGCGAGTAGTCAAATAGAGATATTTGAGGAAGAAAATGGAAAAAGCATTAATGTTTATGGATACAAAAAAATATTTTTCCAATTTACTTAAATAAGAGAAATTCATCAAATGAAATTAATTTATTACTCTATAAGAAGCATTAATTTTTGATTACAAATTTCAATAGATGACTACATGAGAAAAATAGCTGTAGTTTTTACTGTAAGAACTGTTTCTTTTTTTTAGTTTTAAATGGAAAATAACCTTAATACCCACCAAGCGTTTTGTTTACGAAACAGTCCTCAAAAATTGCAAATGCCTGCTTTGAATAATAACATTTTAAAATTCACATCATATCAAAAATGTTAAAACACCCTTTCTGTATTTGTGCAGATTTCGAATGTTTGACAATACCTATATATATTTCTTTACCGACAAAAGATCGAAGTGTCAGTGTTAGAACGCAAAAACATGATCCTATTTGTTATGCTCTTTTTGTCATCGATGAGAACAACAAAATTGCTTTTCATAAGTACTATCGATGATCGGATTGTGTAGAAAATTTTTTTCAAGTGTCCTAAACATCTTGAAAGAATTATATTAACGTTTATATCAAAAAATATACCCTTAATAAAATCAAATTTAACAAAACCTAACAAATGCCATTTATGTAAAAAAAAATTCAAACTAACCGTAGTTAGTTTGAATTGGTATTAGTTTTTATTTTGAACCGAATTAATAGTTCGTAATCATTACCATTATTCTGGAAAATGTTTAGGGTTTGCACATAGTTCACCATGCAACTTGAATTATAAACTAACTAATTTTATACCTGTTGTGCTTCATAATTTCACAAATTAAGACTGTCATCTAATATTTTAAAAAATTTACAAAAATTTGGAAAGAAAATTAAAGTTATATCTATCAACACAGAAAAAATTACTACTTTTACCATTGGAAACTTAGAGTTTATAGATAGTTTCCATTGTTTAAGTTCATCTCTCTCTATAAAAATTAGCAAACAACTTAAAACAATCAAATTACAATTTTCCTATATTTTATGAATACTTTAGTGAAATTAGACACGCTGATCTGTTGTTAAGAAAGGGATATTTCAATTATGACTATTTCAATAATACTGAAGTTTTACTTGCGAAGAAACGTCCTCCAAAAGAATGTTTTCATAGTAATTTAAGTGAAGAGGATATATCAGATGATGAATATCTTCATTCTACGAATGTGTGGAAGAAATTTAAATGTTACGTTTTTGAATATTATCTTAACAGTCTGATTCCTAAGACCATTGGTAAAGAGGAACCTCAAAATACGGGAACGCCCGAGTTTGTCTTTCAAAGATAAGGGAAATTCACTTCCCCTCTCAAAAACCGCAATGACGGTTGGCACTCTCCGAATTCTAAGAACCCCCTCCCCGTTACCCAAACTCTTCTGGACAAGCCACTCTAACGAAGAAAGCGCTCGCTGCGGGTTTGAAATCAATTACACTTAACGAAAGGGGGTGGAAACTCCACAGCGCTATTCGGACGTCCACAGTGTTTTGCTTGAAGGGACGATTGGGTCGATCCCGTATCGATAGAGTTAAACTGTATTTATTTGTGGACTGTTTATGTTTACTGCTTGCAGATGTATTCAATAACTTTAGAGATATAACTCTTCGTATGTATCATTTAGAAGCTTTACAATTAATATCAGTGCCAGATTTAACATGGAGTGCTGGTCTAAAAATGACAGATGTGCGACTTGAACTTTTAACCCGCGATTGACGCTCGTTACGAAGAGTAAAGCGAAGACGCGCAAGGGGGGTGTTCGACACCCCGATTCGTTATTTCGTTATTTAAGCAAAACTAGCAACATTTTTATGCTATATCTTTTCCTAATAATTCATGAAAACAGTTTTAGCTATACAAGAACAAATTTTTAGGCGAAAAATTTAGTAAATAATACATTATTTTAGTCAGCGCATTGCGAGCATATAAGAAAAGTATATTTCTTACATACATGTTGTCAACATTCTTTATAGTAAAGAATCATCAATATAATAATCTTTATACAATTTGGAAAGGAAAATACTGCTTCTAATTTTCTTAGGTACACAGGAAACCATTTCTTTTTCAGAAATCCAAATAAGAGAGAGAGAATTCTGTTGGACTTTATCTTTAGATCTAATAAATTTAGGACATAATACAATTTTATTTTTCAATATACTTTCTACAATTTTAAGCTTTTCCTCCAATAGTTTTTGTGAAAGCGGATAAGGCATGTAACAGCTGACTACAGCTACATTACGCTCAGAATAATACACTGTAAAAAATATCCGTTTTTTTCCCGGACTTTTTCCGTATATTTGACGGTTTAAAGCTGTTTTGTTGACAAAACGGTTTTTCACCGTTTTCCGCTCCAGCCATAAACGGTTTAAAACCGTCAGTTCAAATTCTATTTTTCGTCATACGGTATTGCTTTCCGTATGATAACTTTCCCTTTTCTTAAATGTAATTTTATTGCATTCATTTCGTGTTTTTAATAGGGTTCCATCTCCGCTATTGTTTACACATGTTGCAGTAACCTGTTGTCACTCATGAAAGCTAACCTTAAAACAAGTGTTCTGGCAATAGTTGATTTTTATACCACTAGGTGGCTCCACTAGAGCTATAGTGACTTTAAAACTCAAATAGATTATTTTTACTTCACTTTAAGAAGTCTCCTGTGGTCTAGTGGTTAGAGCGACTGCCTTTTATTTCTATGAACGCGATTTCGATCTCCGGCTCGGAGGAGTTAGAAGTTTTGTCGCCATCTTGCATCGAAATCGTTAAATTAAGAATTATATTAATAATTAAGCCTTGATTAATTAATATTCCTAATTGATAAAACACATCTGCACATTTCAACTCGAACAGAAGGAGAAAAACAACTCAACTCAGACGATGACGTCACTTACTTCGATGACTTAATTTTTACGGAGAAAACTTAATTTCATACGGTAAAAAACCGTTGTGACTACGGATTTACTTCGTAACTTTTACGGGAAAAACTTGTTCTTGTATGGTAAAATACCGTTGTGCCTACGGATTTACTTCGTAACTTTTACGGTTTTGCACAACCAACCCAGCTGCCAGTTTAAAACCGTAA
>BGPR01009661.1:44871-56350 GCA_013235015.1 Araneus ventricosus
TTACGGTTTTGCACAACCAACCCAGCTGCCAGTTTAAAACCGTAAATGTTACGGGATTTTTTTTACAGTGTATAACTTTTGCATCAATGTCTTGACATTTTCACTTGCACTATTATCCAGTATAAAAGTCTTGTACCCCCACAAATCCCCATTTTAGAGGTATAGAATGTTCTTCAATCCACTTGTTTCCTCACTAAAACTTAAACAGCGGTACAACATTATTTTCCTGTCCCTAATACGATCATACAAATGAACAACGAAACCTGACGCGCAAGGTGGTGTTTCACATCCCTTGTGGGGAATGCCAATAAAAACAAGGGGAGTGGCCTACCCTAAACTTTCTCGTATACTTCTCAAAAATTTTCATTTCCCCTCCCCCTGCGTGGATAAAAAATTCGAACCTACTGTAACCCAGAATGCAATGACTATCAGAAGGTTTTTCATTGTAGATTATAGTGATTGTAATATATTTAGATGAAGAATTGTATTCAAAGAGATGCGTATGTATTAAAACTTGGCAATATTTATTTTCTATCACACTGTATCAAGCTCCGGTAATGAGAGGGCGTGCGCGAGCGAAAAGAAAACAGGGGAAAATGACCTCGTTCGCTATCGCTGAATAGCTTGCGCATGCGCGGAGATTACTTCCAGTACGCAATAAAAAAATTGAATATGCAATTTGAACAATTTTTTTAACCGATTAAAACGAAATTTGGGCACAAATCTATAATTAATGTTAGCAACAGCCATCCCAATTTTTATTTATCTATACAAAGGGTTTAGGAGATATAATTTTTACAAGTATGCGATTATACAGTCCGATAGACCATCAACCCTTCGACGGATTTGGTCCAAACTTTGATACGGACCTGCATTCATGATGATAAAACTGTGTACCGAATTTATCCATCTAGCTATTCAAGTTTTTGAGTTACATTGCTCACATAACCGCGTACAGACTGGCTTAGACGGATTTTGTTTAAAATTTGATAAAGACCTAAAAATTGTGTTTCAAGATCACTGACCAAAGCTTAGCTTAAGCTTTTTAGCACTCTCTCTCTTTTTTCTCTCTCTTTTCTCTCTCTCAAATTTGGTTCCTGTAAAATGAAATTTAAAATAAATTCCCGCATGTTGCTCTCACGCGAAACCCGACTGGGAGAAATTTGTCCAATTGGCTAAAGGCCGATTTTATGCTTGTGCTACGTCGCTGCTTGTCACGAGAAATCAAATAGAAACAAAAATAACTACTTGTACAATAACATAAGCATTTATAATATCCTTAATCCAAGGTTACTTAAAATCGTATTATCAGTTTATAAAACAGTAATGTCGGTTTTTCTTACGAGCAGTGGCGTACCTGCATAAAATGGCTCCCAGGGCAAATTCCAAACTGCGTCCCCCCGGAACTTTCTTTTGAAATGTGATCCTCATTTTCTTTTCGGGAACATTATACCGGGGAGAGCAAAGATTAGAAGTGCAAATTCCGGCCGCGTAGTAACACATTGCTGAGGATAAAAGTACTTTCACGTCTTTTCATATATTTTCTTGGAAATGCAAATACAGTAGAATCTCCCTATAACGAAATCGCTTGGTTCCAGTTTAAAAATTCGCTATAGAGAAAATTGCGTTATACGGAGATTACAGATTTCTGCAGTTATTTAAGTAAATGTTGCAAACATTTTAGTATGTGTGATGAGTTCAAAAATATTTAATTACGACTTTCAATTAAAAATGAAGTAATATTTATTATTAATTTCTTAAAATTATACTAATTTTTATTGTAGAAATAAAAAGTTCAAAAGTGAAGACAACTCACCAATTTAGAGAATAATATATACTAGCACGGAGAAACATAAAATGCGTATTGTCACATCCCTTTGCTGTTTCCACCCCCGCTCCACCCCGATTCTCGGAATCCTGGCCCGTAGAAATGTTGCTCCCTCTGTAGAAACCCAGGTTCCCACAACTGCATTACCCTTCAAATACACTATATGCCCAAAAGTATCCGGACACTTGCAGATTTTCACATTTTTTAGAATTTCTCCGGAATGGTTTAACTGACTGCCTTTAAACGTCGTACATGCAAAGAATAGATAATAACTCACATTTTACTTTGAAGATTCGGTCCTGAGAGCAATTAGGGGACCGTCTACAAACTGATGAAGACAAAAAGGTGTTTGACCCACCCCGCTTCACAGAATACTGATAACAAGATGAAACTTTCAAAAATGGTAATGTTTAATGTGCGTAATATTTACAGGAATTTTTGTAAACTCAGCACAAATATTTGGGAAGATATAAAGGTTTTCTTAAAAATTCTCAAATTTTCCAACCTGTTTTTTGCTTATAACATGCAGAGTTTTCTGTTATATTATACGAAACTTACAGGAAAGATGACAATGTGTTAGAGAAGCTTTTGTGTAAAACTTTGGAAGAGAATTGTTGAATATTACAGGAATTATGAGCATTTTTAGTAAATAATGTTTTACTGCGCATGCGCGAAACATAGTGTAATTTTTTCTTTCATAACTTTGAAGCCAGATATATAGAGCAACTTATATAAAAATATTCAGTTCAATATCATTAGTATTCAGAAAGATATCGGCATTACAACGAGCAGAATTTTAGCTTCTGTCGAAGATAAGTCTTTGAATAATTATATTGAATTGTATAGTGGTTAGAATTTGCTGAATACCCATGAACACATGTAATATTCGTAACGAATAATATATATATATATATATATATATATGTAGAATTATTAAAATATTTTAAGAAAAGAAATTAACTAGATAAAAAAAATTGTTTCGACCTAAAATAAATATATTTAAAAATATCGTTTGGCCGTAAAATTGTAATATGTAACTTGTTAATAATCCTGTAAATAATATAATTAAAGTAATAAAATTTTTGTTATTTATAGTGCCTAATTAGCTGGAATTTAAGTTATATGAAAACAGTGATAAGTCTTCATGGGTATTCAGCAAATTCTCACTACTATACAATTCAATAACTATTTAATATAGTTTAAAAAATATCAATTTGTACAACGCCCTCATCTTTTTAGCTTATCTTCGACAGAAGCTAAAATTCTGCTCGTTGTAATGCCTGATATCTTTCCTGAATACTGATATGAACTGAATTTTTTTATTAAGTTACTATATGTATCTGGTTTTAAGTTGTGAGAGAAAATTCACTATGTTTCGTCGCATGCCTGAAAACATTATTTACTAAAATTCTCATAATTCCTGTAATATTCAACAATTCTCTTCCAACGTTTTACAATGTCTCTCTAACATTGTCATCTTTCCTGTAAGTTTCGTATAATATAACAGAAAACTCTGCATGTTATAAATCAAAAACAGGTGGGAAAAATTTGAGATTTTTTTAAGAAAACCTTTATATCTTCCCAAGTATTTGTGCTGAGTTTACGAAAATTCACACTGTAAATATTACGCACATTTAAATATTACCATTTTGAAAGTTTCATCTTGTTTTCAGTATTCTGTGAAGCGGGGTGGGCCAAACACCTTTTTGTCTTCATCAGTTAATAGACGGTCCCCTAATTGACCTCAGGACCAAATCTTCAAAGTAAAATGTGAGTAATTGTCTATTCTTTACATGTACGAAGTTTAAAGGCAGTCGGTTAAACTATTCCGGAGAAATTCTAAAAAATGTGAAAATCTGCAAGTGTCCGGATACTTTTGGGCATATAGTGTAGCATTCTATTTTTATGCGTTATCGCTGGAATGAACAATGCGAGTGGTTCCAGAAACAGGCACGTGTGAGCGATTTGTTTGCACAGAAATTAGCAACTTTCTTCAAAAATGACAAAAATCGAAAAGATAAAGGCCTGAAAAAATTCGTCATAGAGAGGCAACCACTTCGTTATAAGGAGAATATTTTGTATGTTATTTAACATTCCGATTAAAAATTTTGTTATAGGGAGATGTTCGCTGTAGGGAGACTCTACTGTATGTGCAAAGACAACACACCTATTTATAAATCATTTACAAAAGATATATGAAATTACATCTCAAAGTATCGAAGGAATAATTTACAAAACGCAACTCGCCATCATCAGTTTTCAGATAAGAATGTTTCCTTTTCTTACTTCCGTTTTTTTTAAATCGGTGAAGGAGTTCTTCCTGGCATGCTCCAAAAAAACTGCAGACGATAACAACAACGAACATTGTTGGAAATAGGGCTTGAATATTCTCAAAAATTAATTAAAATTAAACAGAATGCCGTATGGGAATAAATCTGGTATCATTGAGAAGCTAATCATTTGAATTTTAAAATGATTTAAAAATGGTTGTTGTGCTATAATAGGCTCCGAAGTTATTGCCAAAAAACGTTAAAATTTAAGCTAATTTTTAATTAATTAAAATTCTAATTAAAATTTCAAAAAATCTTTAAATTAGTTAGCATCTACTACCCAAAATACAAACACCCTCCAAATTTCATGTTTCTAATCCAAGTGGAGATTCTGTGATGATTCAGTGAGTGGCTTTCTCTTTTATACATATAGATTTAATTACGCATAATTTCTTTTTAAAAATTTCGCTCCATTTTCTCAGAATATTTGATGCATTCTAACTTTAAACCTTTAAATATGGCTCAAGTAAGAAATTCAAAGTTGTTTGCAAGAAACTTTCTATATATTAGAAAAATATAAATTAAAGAACTTGACTCGTACTCGAAAAATAATATAAATCTTTTAATCCATTGAAAAAAACACACGTTCGAATAATAATGAAAAAAAATATTTATACTTATTACTTCTTTGCCCCTGGACATTATTATACATATAGACTTATCACGCCAGGAACTGAATTTCTTTTCTTTATGTAATTATTCTCGTTAGTTATTAAAGAAATCGCATTCATTTATCTAGATTTTAATGCCAATACGGAGTAATAATTTTTACTTGCAATTGCAAACTTTATATGGTCTTTTCTATCTCTCTTTCAATATCTTAGTTTGGCTATAATCTAGTTTTGGCAATCCGTAAAGTCAAGCTAAGTGGCGGTTTACATTAAAAATGTTGAATTCGGGTAAGGATAAATAGAGACACTGATTATTTAATGTTTACTGAAAAGTATGGGTATTTTTTTATTTTAGGGTAAATTACCCTGTTGGTTTTTTCAACAATATATGAATGATATATTTACTGTTTTTAGTGCAATATATTGTTGTATTACATATTTTTATCCTGAATTTTAATCCTTTCTATATAGTTAAGTTTTATTGTTAGGGTTAGTGTATGATTTTTCTTTCCAAATTCTTTCATTTTAGGGTAAATTACCCTGTTGGTTTTTTCAACTACTTTAGTAACCGGGATGGTTTGTAGAACAACATTAATTTAACCTGGCTAATGCTTGTCCACGGCCAAGCTGCTATATTAATTGTTGAAAACTCCATATACTTGGATTGCCTTTTTCAATACTTTTAATAACAGCAGAGTTTTTTATATGTTGACATATTAATGTTTAAACTTAATTTTTTGTTCATGGTATGTATCTATAGTATTTTCAGTTCTTTAGATTTTGTTTTAAATTTGGTTGTTTTGTTCAAATAATGACTTTTTAGGATAGGATTTGCTTCTTGATATGTCTTGTTTACTTTGTTTCTGTATGATCATATATTCGAAGATAGGCTATCCAGCTCAAAGGGGGTGGAAATGGTGGGGGTGGAAATTTTCATTTGCCCATAATTCCTTTACGATTGAAGATAGAAAGAAAATTCAAATTAGGCGAATTATTGCCTTATCATAACAAAAAATTCTGTATTGACACTTTTTCGATAGCTACAATTGCTTAGATGTTATGATCTGAAAAGGGATTTTCCCTCCCTTCCCCTCCTTTCTCCCAACTTAAAATACCTTTTAACCTAAGTATGTTACCCCTTGTTGGAAAGCTCTCGTCATTTACAGTCTCTTCGCCCTCGCTTTCATTCTTACATCTCCAATCCTTATGAGAATAGAGGGCGAAATATTCTGTTCCTTATTATTAGTAGTAGGGACGTATATATAACGCTTTTGCCGTCTTATCTTATAAACACGATAACTAGAGTAATTTTGATTAGATTTTAACTGGCGAGGGGTATGTTGTAAATACAGTGAAAATCTCGACCGAGTTCGAAGATGTTCCAACCAGTTCAAAGGGGGGGGGGGGGTTGAAATGGTGGGGGCCTGAAAATTTCATTTTCACGCAATTCCCTTACGATTGAAGATAGAAAGAAAATTCAAATTAGGCGAATTATTGCCTTATCATAACAAACAGCTTTTGTATTGAAACTTTTTATAGCTACAATTGCTTAGAAGTTATGAGCTAAAAAGCCATTTTCAATCCCCTCCCTCAACTTGTCATTTCCCATAGCTTTGTTACGCCTAAAGAAAGAAAAAAAATCAATTAGGTGAAATATCACCTTATCATAAAGAATAACTTTTTAACAAAATTTTTTTGTCTGCTAAAATTGCTTATAAGTTATGAGCTGAAAAGCGATATTCAATACCGGGCCCGCCCGCCCATGTGTGAGTTCCCCATAGCTCCTTCACGATTGAAGATAGAAAGAAAATTTCAATTAGGGGGATTATCACCTTATCATAACAAACTACTTTTAAATTGAAAGTTTTTTGACAGCAAGAATTACTTAAAAGTTGTGAGTTCCTATTAGCCGCATTCACTTCCACTTTTTATAAGGTAAATAAGTTGATATACCTGGCTTTGCTCCATATTAAAATAATTTCATGTTTAATATTTTTAATGTAAAAATTACTATTGTATAAATATTATAATACACAAATTCCTTTTCTGATCTGAAACGTTTTTAATTAAAATGAGAATATCAATTAAACCAGGTGATTTTTAAAAAACAGCCGTTTTCTCCATACATTATTATTTTCTATATAGGTACTTCAAATTTTGTTGACAGTTACTAAAGTAAAAGAAAGGTTTGAATTAATATTTTGAAACAATTAAATTAACTAGTTAATTATTCATTAATTTAAAGCATGAAAATAAATCAATAATTGGTCCCGATATAAATTGTTAATCGTGTACTTTTAAAATTTTCTTTTAGCATTCTTCCTTCTGGAAACAATTCTTCGTATTATTCTTGTTCGTCAACAAGAATATTGTTGGGAATTCAGTTTAAAATTAATTTTGAAAAAAATATTAAAATAAGAGAAACAAATTTATGGAAATGAAAGATATCGCGGAAAATTGTCTTGCTTAATTTTTAATTAAGTGAAATTTTAAGCAACTTTTAGGCTTTGAAAAGTTGAAGGTGAACTTTCTCTTTTCTTAAATAAAAAGTGTGCAAAGTTTGGTTGAAATCAGTCCAGTGGTTTAGGAGGAGATGTGGAAAGTATATGCATAGCCCCAATGACTTTTTATTTAAATTAAGATAATTATAAGATTAAGATTGCTGGCAAATAGCTGCTGTTGCTGAAAAAGTTTTCGCAATTAATTATTTAATTTATTTAATCAAACAGTTAATTTTAATAGTTAATTTGGTAATTAGTTAACTTGTCAGATTATTTTAATTTCATATTTAACTAAATATGACGGGACCATGATTTCTTTCATAAAAATTCAATATAAAATATTCAAAAACGATAGATATTTAAATAAGAGTGCCTTTTATCCTTTTTGATATTGAAATATATCTCCTTAACTTTAAAATTGTTTTTTGATTTTCTGCCTGAATTAATGTCTACCTAACCGTCGATGGAGATTTAAATTTACTGTTCAAATTTGCTGCATTCATATCCTCTGCTTTAAGCACACGTATTAAATTTGCCACTTACAATGTGTAATAATTTTTATTCTCTTATATGTTAAGAATTTAGTGACTATTATCTCTGTAACCAGGGAGTTCTCTAAACGAGTCCATTTTAGTAGTGTTTAAATGTTTCATGTCATGAGATTTTACCATATGACAAAGTAATGTTCGCACAATTATATTGCAACCTAGATTAAATAAATTACCCAGATAGCAATTTTAGTTTGCAGCTAGCTTGCCACAAATTTGTCATGACAAGAGTACAAGTTTGCCACAAATTTGTCATGACAAGAGTGCAAGCTTGCAGTAAGTTAACGAAAGCTCCGAAGTCACCATGAAACGAACTTGCAGCAAACTTGCCGTGCAAACTTATTGCAAATTAAAGCAAAAACCGAGTACGAAACACAACCCAGGATAGGACTCGCGACCTCCCGGTTCCGAAGCGGAGACGCTAACCGTTGAGCCAGTCGAACTCTGAGAGGAGAAGATAGATTTCGCTAATACATCGTTCGATTCGATTCGTATACGATTTATTTTTAACTATTTTCTGGATTTCATTAATTTTTTGAGTTGAGAGTATGATTTGAAGTCAAAGAGAGAGAGAGCGATGTTCGCTAATAACTACGTTTTGCTAGTAGAATAAATTATGAAATTAGAGTTCAAAAGTAATTACTTTAAAATGGGACAAAATATATTTATTATTTTTCAACAAACACTGACTGTTTTTTAGATTTAATTTTGTTTATAAACGTTAAAATTTCAACATTAAGAAAAAGGCGATATAGTTTTCTTTAAAGTGAGAGTGATATATTTAGTAAAAAGATGGAAAATGTTTCAAAAAATTTTTTTATAAAAAAGTTATTTTTTTCGCAAATTATCATTGATTTATTGAATTAATAAAAAAGAATTACGGTCTAGGAGATGCTATTAAAAATCGGATGTTTTTTAAAACAGAGACAAAGATAATTATCTCTTTATTGTGCTATCTTTGCAGGAAGCTTGTTTTGCAAAATTGCAGCAAGTTTGATTTGCAAAGAGGTGGCGCTATTTGTCACATTCAACTTGCTACAAGTTCGATTCAAGTTTGACGTGTCAAATTTTGCCATGACAAGTCAAAATCAAACTTGCTGCAAACTTACGTGCTATCTGGGTAATTTTTAAATCTGGAGTCTTTCTTCATTCGTGTCAAGAGTCAATTTGCTTCAGGTAGGCAGGCTTACTCTTATCTAAGAGATATTTGCACTGCTGAGATGTTTATTTCTTTATGACTCCTACCTATTGAATGATTATGTGTTGAGATATTTAAAAAAGTGACCAATGTACTGACCGATAAATCTAGCATAACCTTTTGGAAAGAAAAATGGAATAATAAAACCTTGATATAGTAAAAAGTTAAATGTCATGAAAACAGAATCACAGTGTAAAATATTACAATGTGTAGAAACAATAGAGTCATTGGCTATGTCTGCAATGATGAATATGTAATGTTTCATTATTTTTGTAACATTAACCTTCGCCTTCAAGCTTGCCAAAAATGGATACTTTAAATTCGACTAGTGACACATGAGATTAAGCCGCTTTGTTCCCCAGACCCGCCCGAATCCTGGATTCGCCACTGCATTGACCGCTACAACAATACAAATATTAAATTTAATATTTTCAAAGTATTCTTAAGGTATAACATTAAAAAACTCCACTATAAATATTAATTAATATCTTCAAACTTTCAAACATAGTGTTGAAATTTTGAAGATTCTCGTTGACTTAATTTTATCACCGGAAATTGTTGGGCCCGGCGGAAGACCTACTTGAACCTCACAAACAAAACAGAAAACGTGTCCATACTTCGGATAAAACGTTTACGAGTTTTCTGCTTTGTTCGTTTACCGAGTCTATTCTGGTACCCCCGGTTGGGTTGGGAGACGTCACTTTTCCCGTTGTTAACGAGCGGAAAAAGTGACGTCTCCCAACCCAACCGGGGGTACCAGAATAGACCCCTACATTTAAGTGCCTGTACTACGTAATTCTGGTGTGGTGCTAAGGCAATGAAATCTTCAAAGCGGAAGTCCAACATACAAACACATTAAGTCAAGGACTTTAATATTGTAAACAAACCAGAAAACTCGTCCATAATAGTGTGAGATACGTTAAAAATGTGATATTTCTCATAAAAAGCCTATGCACCTCTAATCTCACTGCAAAGATGAACAGAAATGCAAAGATACAAGAATTTAGACAATCTTTTGTTAACTTTGTATTCAAGAATAATTTAGCTGTTAAATTGTAATATATACCTTAACTGCAACCACTTCATTGGTAAAGTTTGATTTTCGCCTGCAAAAAGTTTTGGATTTGAATGTTTTGTTTTGGAATATAGATTATAGCAATACTTCACATACTTCCAATAAAATTTGTGTAGTTCTGAAATTTTTTCTTCAATTCGAGAGCTCGAATTTATAGCAAGTATACGTCTCAAACATACCTTTCTACTAAACCTTCCAATAAAACAAAGCAGGCAGAAGTATAATGTGATACATGTTAAGAATGTGCAATTTGTAATTAAATGTTCACCTTTCTCTCATCTTTGCTGCAGAATATTTTAAGATTAACACGGGGAAAGGCCATATGAATAAAAGATTTGAAGAATTCCTTTAAACAGAGATATTTACTTGTGAAAGGTACTAAAATGCATCAGACTGGGATATCTTCTTCTGCAGAGATACCGAAATGTTTTGAATGTGGAAAAGAGTTCAACAATTCCTCATTACTGCGGAGACATAAAAAATACGTTCATTTTGAAAATGCCAAAGTTCGTAAATGTGATTTCTGTGGGAAGATGTTTTCTAGACCTGGACCCCTCAAACAACATTATCTGATTCATACAGGAGAAAAACCATATGAATGTGAATTTTGTCAGAAACGATTTAATCATAAGAGTACACTTGTAAAACATGTAAGGATTCATGAGACTGGTATTTCTCCCGTAGAGATACATAAGTGTTCTGAATGTGGAAAAGAATACAGAAGTTCTTCTGCATTGGCAAAACATAAAAGGTCTCATTTTGGAAATGGCAAAGTTCATAAATGTGATGTATGTCACAAGATGTTTTCTGAAAGTGCAGTCCTCAAACAGCATTATATAATCCACACAGGTGAAAAACCATTCCAATGTGAAATTTGTGAGAAATGGTTTAATGCAAAAAGTGCACTTGTAAAACATAGGAAGATTCATGGGAATGGGATACCTTCTCCCATCCAGTTACGAAAATGTTCCGAATGTGGAAAAGAGTTCAAAAGTCATGCTGGACTGTGGAAACATGAAAAGACTCATTTTGGAAATACCAAAGTTCATAAATGTGATCTGTGTGACAAGGCGTTTGCTGAAAGTTCACGTCTCAAACAGCATTATTTGATCCATACAGGAGAAAAACCATTCCAATGTGAAACTTGTGGGAAACGTTTTAATAAAAAGAGTTCACTTGTAGTACATACAAAGATTCATGTGAAAGGATTATCCTCTCCCGTCGGGGTACGAAAGTGTTTTGAATGTGGAGAAGAGTTCAAAACTAGTTCTGGACTGTGGAAACATAAAAGGACTCATATGAAATCTCAAAGTTCTTGAATGTAATGTGTGTAACAAGAAGTTTTTTAAAAGTTCACTGCTGAAACAGCAGGTACATACAGAAGAGTC